>CAUYLG010076467.1:0-59560 GCA_963573385.1 Cacajao melanocephalus
ATTTTGCAGAAGTTATGCATCAACACTTCATCCCTTCCCTCAGCTCAACAGCCTCCAGGTGAGAGGTGAAACGTGTATGGGCTCAAGCTCAAAATGGCCATGGTACAGTTAAGCACCGTGAACGGGAGCGATCCCCACATGTACTATCACTTACCAAGGCTGTTCCAGCTTCTGCTGCCTCTGAAAGTCCTATTTGTCAGCAAAAAGACCAACAAGGTCCCCAATATGGCAACATTCCTTGAACAGGGCAACCAGCTACTCAGTGGCAAATTTCTTACATTCGGCCCCTTCCAACCTGGAAGTATCAGCAGTTCATCCTCACAGAGATAGATATTTATTTTGGGTAAGAGTTTGCCTTTCTTGTCTTTAAAGTTCTACTAGCACCACTATCTAGGAACTTACAGAATGCCTGATCCACAGGCATGAAACCTCACAGAACACAGCATCCAAAATGGAGACCCTCTTTACACTGAAGGAGATGCCAGGAGTAGGCCCGTGATATAATCCATTAGTTTTTGTTCTGCCCAATCTAGAGGCATCTAGCCTCAGGTAACATTGGAACAGCCTTCTAAAGTTATAACTGATGTGCCAGTTAAAAGAAAACAATATGAAAAAACGGTGTACCACCCTTTGGGACACAGTGAATTTATTAAATCACTGACCCATATATGGAGTTGTGTCCCAAACAGGATGAATACTTGAGTCTAAAGACAAAGGGGTGGAAGCAGATATGGTCCAATTTATCATCACTCCCAATGGCACAGTGTATTCTGTGCTTCCTTCACCACACCCTGAACTCTACAGGGCTGAAAATCTTGTTACCCAAAGCGGGGTCTCTTTTGACAGGAGACACAACAAGGGTCTTACTAAACTAAAAGTTATGGCTGCTAACAAAGCACTTTGGACTTTTTATGACAAGGCCTGAGCAAATAAAAAGAAAAGTCACCACACTGGCATGACTAATTGACCTTGATAAACAAAAGGATGCAAGACTGCTTTTATAGAATAAAGGCAGGAAGGAATACATGTAAAACTCAAGTGATACATTGGGCACGTTCTTGTATTCCTGTCAAACATACATGTCCTTCAGCAATGAAGGTTTACATAAGCTATCAAGATCTGCTGAGGTGATAGCTAAGGGTGAGGGGTATGTAAAATAGCTAGTGAAAGAGAGAAAAGTACCAGTTGTGGCTCCAAGAACAACTGAATTGACAGAGGCCACAGTTCATCCTATTAACACAGACAGATCATATACAATAAAAATAAGTGAAGATACAGCAGATCCAAATAACATAATCAATAAGGAAGGGCAAATCACCACATACCAAACTTTACACCTGATAA
Source organism: Cacajao melanocephalus (assembly GCA_963573385.1). Taxonomy (NCBI): domain Eukaryota; kingdom Metazoa; phylum Chordata; class Mammalia; order Primates; family Pitheciidae; genus Cacajao; species Cacajao melanocephalus. The sequence continues at coordinate 1,345 of CAUYLG010076467.1, forward strand.
TAAGAATATACTGTCTTGTCAGAAAGACACTGAACATTTACAAAAAGTTACTACATGTTAGGTAAAAAATAAAAAGATCAGTAAGTTCTATAAAATAATAATTTAAAAAACAGTCTCTGATCGCCATGCAATGAAACCAGAAATTATTTTACAAAATCCAAAGTAAAAAAGCTCTCTCACTTGAAAATTTAAAAATTGCCTATTTAAATAATTCTTAGGTGAGAAGGGATATACAAAGTGAAATTACAAAATATCGAAAAGTGATTTTAATTAAACACACTACATATGGAAGTCTATTGAATACATTTAAAGTAATGATCAGAGAAAAAATAACAGACCTTAATAATTTTACGAATAAAAATAAAAGAATGAAAAGAAATTAGAAAAGGAACAAAGCAAGAATATTCCCTCTTAGGACGCCTTGTCAACATTATATTGGAAGTCTTAGATAATGCACAATGACAAGAAAAGGAAATAAAAATGCCACAGGTTGAAAGGAAGATATAAAGCTGTCTCTGTCACAGATGACATGATTAGCTTTGTAAAAAATCAGAAAAAAATGAATAAAACTCACCTGGAATGAATATGCAATTATAGCAAGGTTGTAGGATACAAAGTTAATATACAAAAGTTAATTGGCTTCTTATATACCAACAATACACAAGTGAAATTTGAAATTAAAAATACAACACAGCACCAAAAAATGAAATACTTAGGTATGAACCTAAGAAAATAAGTACAAAATTTATATGAGGAAAACTATAAAATTTTGATGAAAGAAATAAAAAAGAATTAGATAAATTCTTCCCAATGTTATCTATAGATTCAATGCAATACCAAACAAAATCCCATAAGTTATTTGTCGATACTGACAAACTGATTCTAAACTTTATATAGAGAGGCAAAAGATTCAAAATAGCCAACCCAACTTGAAAGAGAAGGACAGAGTTGGAGGACTGACACTACTGGACCTCAAGACTTACTATAAAGCTACAATATTCAAGACAATATGGTAATGAAGAAAGAATAGATAAGTGGATGAATAGAACAGAATAGAGAATCCAGAAGTCGACCCACATAAATACAGTCAACTGATCTTTGACAAAGGAGCAAAGATAGTCTTTTCAACAAATGGTGCTGAAATAACTGGACATCTACATGCAAAAAAGAAATGAATTTAGAAACAGACCTTATACCTGTCACAAAAATTAACTCAAAATAGATCATAGGCCTAATGTAAAATACAATGCTATAAAATCCTAGATAATATAGGAGAAAATCTGGATGATCTTGGGTATAGCAATTACTTTTTAGATATAACACCAAAGGCACAATCCATACTGAATTTCATTAAAATTTAAAACTTCTGTCCTGCAAAAAACAATGTCAAGAGAATGAGAAGACACACCACAGACTAGAAGAAAATATTTTCAAAAGGGACATCTGATAAAGAACTGTTGCCCCAAATATACAAAGAACTCTGAAAACTCAACAACAACAACAAAAAAGTTAAAAAATAGGCCAAAGACCATAACAAGCACCTCACCAAGGAAGACTGACTATACAGATGGCAAATAAGCATATGAACAGATGTTCCACATTATATGTTATTAGGGAACTGCAAATTAAAGCAACAGTGTGGGCTGGAACAGATGTTCCACATTATATGTTATTAGGGAACTGCAAATTAAAACAACAGTGTGGGCTGGTTGCAGTGACTCATGCCTTTAATCCCAGTACTTTGGTAGGGGAAGGTATGATGACTGCTAGAGCCCAGGCGTTTGAGACCAGCATGGGCAACATAGTGAGATCCTGTCTCTACAAATAATAATAATAATAGCTGGGCGCAATGGTGCATGGCTGTGGTCCCACCTACCCAGGCAGCTGAGGTGGGAGGATCACTTAGACCCAGGTGGTTGAGACTATAGTGAGCCATGGTCACTCTGCTGAACTCCAGCCTGAGGAGCCACGGTCAGTCTGCTGAACTCCAGCCTGACTGACATAGTGAAACTCTGTCTCAAAAAACAAACAAACAAACAAACAAACTCACCACCACCACCAACAAAACCCAAGGTGGTGCCACTGCACACTCACTAGAATGGCTAAAATTCAGAACACTTGACACCAAATGCTGGTGGAGCAACAGGAACTCTTTTTCATTGCTGGTTGGAACGCAAAATGGAATAGCCACTTTGGATGACAGGGAGTTTGTTACAAAACTAAACATACTTTAATTATGTGATCCAGCAGCCACACTCCTTAATTCTACCCAAAGGAGTTGAAAATTTATATCCACACAAAACTCTGCACATGACTATTTACAGCAGGTTCATAACTGCCGGAACCTGGAAGCAACTAAGATGTTCTTTAGTAGGTGAATGGATAAACTCTGACATATCCAGACAATGGAATATTATTCAGTGCTAAAAAGAAATGAGCTATGAAGCCATGAAAAAACATGGAGGAATCTTAATTGCATTTTAATAAGTAAAAGAAGTGAATCTAAAAAACTACATACTGTACAAATCCAACTACCTGATATACTGGAAAAGGCAAAATTATTAAGACAGTAAAAAGATCAGTGCCCACAGGTTGCTGGGGGTAGACAAGAGGAGGGATGAATAGCCAGAACACAAAGGATTTTTAGGGCAGTGAAAATACTCTGTATAATACTATAATGGTATATCGTTATATATTTTTCGAAACCCATAGAAAGTACAACATCAAGAGTGAACACTAACACTAATGTAAACTATGGACACTAGGTGATAGTTATGATGTATCCATGTAGGTTCATCAATTGTAACAAATGTACGACTCTTGTAGAAGATAATGGGACCACGACAATCAAGTAAAATCTATTTCAAGAATGCAAGTTGGGTCAATAAAAAAATCCACTAATATACCATATACATAGATCCAAAAAGAAAAAAATACACAATTATCTCCATACTGAGGAAAAATAAAATTAAAAATAGAAAATTAATTTAGAATAGATAATAAGCTTTAAGACTAGGCCACAAAAATAGTTATAAAGAACAGAGGAGCAAGTAAATCATCCCTCTCAGCTCAAAATTGCCTGCAGTTAACTAAAGCAGACCCAGCATAGCCTCCTTCTTCCTAGATAAGGCACCCAAGCATATCTTTGTATCTCCAGCTCAAAAGCATATTTCTGTAAAAATCTGTTTTCTTCCCTAGCTGCAAGTCATGAGAGCAAAACAACCACATAGAGAGGGTATGTATTCTCAAGGTTGTAAAACTTGTCATGAGTCAATGACTAACTGTCTTTAAGTCTTTTTTTTTTTCCTGCCCTATCTTGCCATGCCAGAAACAATACAAGCAAGGTATCTTCCCTTGTGCAGGGCTGGCAGCCATTACGGGCAGTAAGACCACTGTCAGCCAGAGCTCCATAAAGAAATTCTCTTGTGTCTCTTGGTCTGTCTATTCTTCTTGGCTTGAATTTCCCTAACGATACATGTTGGACGTATAAAGCCTTTAACCAAGTATATATGTTTGACAAAATATTCATTCCTGATTTAAAACATTCAAGAAAATATAAATTAATGGATATTTCTTTTTTGTTCTTTTTCTTTCTTTTTCTTTCCCCTCCCTCCCTCCCTCCCTCCCTCCCTCCTTTCCTTCCTTCCTTCCTTCTCCTCTCTCTCTCTCTGTCTTTCCTTCAACAGGGTCTTGCTCTGTTGGCCAGGCTGGAGTACAGTGGTGCAACCTCAGCTCACCAAAACCTCTGCCTCCTGGGCTCAAGTGTTCCTCCCACCTCAGCCTTCTAAGGAACTGGGACTATAAGTCCACACCACCATGCCAGGCTAATTTTTGTAACTTTTTGGTAGAGATGGTGTTTTGCCATGCTGCCCAGGCCAGTCTTGAACTCCTGGGCTCAAGCAATCCCCGGCCTATTTCTTTAATATAATAAAATATAAATATTTTAATCTTCATGCCAGCATTTACTTCATGAGGAATCACTGTAATGTTTCCACTAACATCAGGAACAGAGCACGGATGCTCACTACTTCTTTAACATTGTACTAGAGGTATTATAGTGCAATTAGCCATGAGAATTAACTTAGAGGTTTAAAAAGTAGGAAAGAAGAACTAAAATGATCTCTATTTGAAAGTTACATGATAGCATGTTGAGAAAACTCTGGAAGATCAATGATAAACTAACTAAAAAAAGAAACCATTAAGGTAACAGGATATACAATTAACATTGAAAAATCAATAGTCTTTGGACACATAAACAAAAATCTATTAGAGAATATAATGGCAGAGAAAACCCCATTTATGATAACAAAAAAATATATAAAATACTTAAGAATAAATTTAACAAAAGATGTGTAAAACCTAAAGAAAAATTTAAAACACTCCTGAAAAACACAAAAATACATTTGAACAAATGAAAGACAACCACTGCTCTTGAAAACACTGAGTCAACATCATAAAGATGTCAGTGTTCCCTTAATTTATAAGTGTAAGTTGAAACCAATAAAAATACTAACAATATTTTTTAATGAAGCTAGATAGATTGATGTTAAAGTTTATATGGAAAAACAAGAATGCAAGTATAGCCAAGAAAACACTGAAAAAGAAAAGCTCAGAGGATTCAGAACCTTTCCAGACATCTCAACACACCATAAAGCCTCTGTCATTAAAACAAGGTGGTACTTGTGCATGAGCAGACAACCATTCAGGTGGAATAGAAAATAAAGTACAGATATAGATACAAGAAGTGGAAATTTAGTACAGTCATGTATCACTTAATGATGGGCATTTGTTCTGAGAAATATTTTGCCAGGCAATTTTGTCATTGTGTGAACCACATAGCATATACTTCCACAAACCTAGATAATACAGTCTACTACACCTAGGCTACATGGTATAGCCTACTGCTTCTAGGCTACAAACCTGTACAGTATGTTACTGTACTGAATAGTGTAGGCAATTGTAACACATGGTATTTGTATGTCTAAATCTATATAAAGATAGAAATGGTACAGCAAAAATGTAGTTCAAAAGACAAAAAATGGTATACCTGTATAGGGCATTTACCATGGATGGAGCCAGCAGGGATCTGGGTGAATTAGTAAGTCAGTAGTGAGTGAATGGGAAGGCCCAGGGCATTACTATACACTTTTAAATGACTGGAAACATAGTAGGTTTGTTTATAACAGCATCACCACAAAACATGTGAGTAATGATGTTACAAAGGCTTTATATGACATCACCAGGTGATACAAATTTTTCAGCTCTGTTATAATCTTACGGGACTAGGGTTATACATGAGGCCCATGATGGACAGAAACGATGCATACAGTGTGTGACTGTGTATGATATAGGTAGCATAGTTTAAAATAAATTATGATACTGAAGCAAAGATAGATTATTTAATGAATGATTCTGGGAAAACTAAGTAGCCATTTAGAAAAATGTGAAATACAGAAATCACAACATTCACACACACTTAAAAAATATATTAAAAAAACTTTTAACATATCAGAGACCTAAATATACAAAAGGAAACTAGTCAATAATCAGAAGAAAACATAGGTGATTTCTTTAAAATCTTGATATAAGAAAAGATTATTTGATGATGACTCAAAATCCAAATTCCCTAAAAGATTGACAAATTTGGTTATGTAAAATTGTAAAGCTGTTTCACGTCAAAAAACACTACAAACAAAGTCAAAAGATTGGCCAGGCGTGGTGGCTCACACCTGTAATCCCAGCACTTTGGGAAGCCGAGGCAGGTGGATTAGCTGAAGTTGGGAGTTCGAGATCAGCCTGACCAACATGGAGAAACTCTGTCTTTACTAAAAATACAAAATTAGCCAGGCATGGTGGTGCATGCCTGTAATCCCAGCTATGCAGGAGGCTGAAGGAGGAGAACCGCTTGAACCCAGGAGATGGAGGTTGTGGTGAGCTGAGATTGCACCATTGCACTCCAGCCTAGGCAACAAGAGGGAAACTCCATCTTGGGAAAAAAATACTTGCAATAGTTATCAAAGGTAAAAGGCTGATTTCCCTAACATACAAATAATTCTTAAACATTTAGAGTAAAATGATCAAATGCCTAGCAGAAAAATAGGCAAAAAACACAGACATTTTGCATGAAAGATTATAAAACAGCCCTCAAACATAAAGAGATGTTCAGTCTCACTCATGGTGAGAGAAGTGTCATAATTAGAGAAATGTTGATAGGAATGCAATTCTTTTGAAGAGGAATTTGGCAATATCTAACGATGTCTTCTTCTGACCTAGCAATCCAATTCTAGCAATTCACCATGAAGATGCACCTCCAACTGTACAGAAATACATAAGCACAAATTTATTCATTGCAGCAGTGTTTGTAATTTCAAAATGCTGGAAACAAACTAAATTTCCATATGTAGGAGAATGACTGAATAAACTATGATACATCCACACAATGAAGTACTAGGAAGCTACAAAATCACATAAAGAAGACCTCCGTGAATTGATATGCTATGATTTCCAGGATATATTTTTAAGTAAAATAAGCAGAGTGCAAAAAAGTATCTATAGTATGTAACCTTTTATGTAATAAAAAGTATAAGAAAATACACATACATCTGTCCCTTAAGCAAAACATACATACATACACAACACACGAGAAAGATTAACTGGGAACTACTGAGATTGGATAACTCGGGGGGTAGGTGAGAACACTGAAAAATAATAAGAGGAGGAGGAAAAGTAGGAGGGTAGCACACTTATCTAACTTCGTCCTATATAGGTTTGCCTTGCAGAATGATTTCTCCAACTTTTCTAGAAGAAAATATACAGTTAAAATGACGGTTTAATATAAGTACACTTTTAATATGAGTTTCCTTACATGGTTTTAAAGGAAAAAGTATGAATTATTTTTCCGCACCTTGTTGTTATCCATGAATAAACTCAGCTTTACCACCAATTACACTATTCCAAAGTGGTAACAGTGGCAGCTACTGAGGAAGGCTTAGTCCCTGATTTTAGTCTTGTAGAATTTAACCTAATTACTCAGTGGAAATAATCATAATTAATAAATACAATTGCAAGATATTTTATGACTATACAATGTTGTCAACATATATAATCAGTTCACTGTGCTAACTCGGATTATTTTTTCTGTCTGTGAGACTATCTTCTAAGTTACCTGTCCTTCTACTCTTATCTCAGGCTCCTACATATGCTCTGAGTACTATAAAGCTGTTGCTTTTGAATCACATTCACCTTGTACTGTAAAAGCAATCCAGCTCTCCTCCTCTGCTCCAGCTCCTGTGCAAATTAAATGTTAATAGGAAAAAATTCACAGCAAAGCGTAATAGTGCCTTTCTTTTACCACTTTGTTTTGAAAGAACATTCATAGAATGCTATCTCTGTGTTGTGCTATGCTACAGTAAATGGTAGTAATAATTTTCCCAGGTTGCTAAAACAGAATCAGACGATAATTTCCATGCAGAGAACAAGGAGAATGTTTTGACTTCTTTTGTGATCTTGTACCTTACTGGTTTGAAACACTCTCATTCTGTTGGATAAAGGTTCTGCTGCCATAATCAACAGAAAAATAAGATGTGGTTCTTTATTATTTCTGTTAATCACCTATGGAGCAACCCCCAATGATTCTGATTCAGCATTTTTGGGATTGGCCCTGGGCATCTGTATTTCTTTTTTTCTGTTTAATAGGGATGAAGTCTCACCATGTTGCCCCAGGCTGGTCTTGAAACCCTGGGCTCAAACAATATTCTCACTGTAGCCTCCCAAAGTGCTGAGATTACAAGCATAAGCCACCATGCCAAGCCTTAAAAAAAAATTCTACAGGTGATAGTGATGCCCAGTTAAGGTTGAAAAATCACTATTCTACAGCTGGCATGGTTTTATTATAAAAAACTAAAATTACTATTCATTCAAATAAGTTCTTTAATCTTACAACCCCAGTGTAAGATGCCATCAAGGTATGCCTTGATAAGTAAAATAATCTCCTTAAATCATCTCCCTACTTTCTCATTGTTTCTCCCCATAGTCTTATGTTCACACAGCAGCCAGAGTAACCTTTGAAAAGCATAAATCAGATCAGATCATGCCACTGCCCTATTTAAAGCTTCTCATGGCTTCCTGCTGCACTTAGAAACAAATCCAAACTTCTCATTACCCTCTATGAGGGCATACATGATATACCCCTGTCTACTTTTCCAACTTCATCGTATACCACTTTCCTCTTCATTCATTCTGCACACTCCAGTTACACTGGCATTTTTTCTGATCTTGATCTGGCCAGGCTTTTCTGCCTTGGGTCTAGATAATTTGACCCGCCTTCAATTACGGTAGCGGTGATGGTGGCAGCTAACACATATTGAATGCTTCCTATTAACTACATGCTGAAGTGTTTTATATATATTAATGTATGTAAGAAGATAACTTTATGAGGTTGGTACTATTGTTATTTCTGTTTTACAGATGAGGAAAGGCCCAGTGAGTTGAAGTAATTTGCTCAAGGTACTGAGACTAAATCCTCAACTCTCATTCAGGAGATGTTAACCCCCAAATTCTGTAATTTTGAGATATTAACTTAAACCTTTTATCACCTAGTTACTAACAAAAGTTAGCATTTTGGCCCCTAATAGAATTACTTTTACTGTATTATGCTTTCACATTATAACATCCATCTATATTGAAAAATGGAAATAACTTAATACAATGAATTGCTACCCTCCTTTTGAATAATTAATATGTTTTAATCCAAGAGAGAGAAGAATCATATCACTGATCATGTGTCATCCCTTTGGCCAGTAGGAAGCTCGTGTTCAAATCTGAAATCTCCTTACAACAAAATGTACAGAGCTTTGTGGCTGTATTGCAGGCACAAGCCTCTTTCATTTCAAACTAACCAAAAATTGGGCTGGGTGTGGTGGCTCACACCTGTAATGCCAGCATTTTGGGAGGCCAAGGCAGGCAGATCACCTGAGGTCAGACGTTTGAGACCAGCTTAGCCAACATGGCAAAATCCCATCTCTACTAAAAATACAAAAATTAATTGGGTGTGGTGGTGGGCACCTGTAATCCCAGCTACTTGGGAGACTGAGGCAGGAGAATCACTTGAACCCGGGAGGCAGAGGTTGCAGTGAGTTGAGATGGCACCACTGCACTCCATCATGGGTGACAGAGTGAGATTACATCTCAAAAAAAGAAACCTTACCCAAAAATTACCTTAACCAAGAACTGAGAAGTTATTTTATTAGTCCGCAGTCACTCTCTCGCTTCCTTTTCACAGAACTCCTCCACCTCCTTTCTCCTGCACAGTCCCCTTACTCTTGAGATTCAGTCTCAAGACTAAGAAAACAGACTATCCTATTTGACCTCTTTAAACTTCTTTCTTCTTTTTAAACAAATCCATACACTTAGGCTGTTAAAAAAAAAAAAACCACCTCATTTATTTTGTGCTTTCCTTGCTTTCAAAAGAAACGCATTTGTATCTACATTTTTCTCTAAATGTTGCTTCAGGTGCAACACTCAAGTTTTTATAGTGATTTGTTCTCATTCACTTCTAAATATTTTCTAATTTCCATTGTGATGTGTCTTCTCTCCAGACCATAAGTTACTTAGGAATGTATTTTTTCAGTTACCAAAATTTACTGTATTTTTATTATCAACTTAAAACTTAACTGCACTGTAGACAAGGAATGTAGCCTTCTAGGGGTGAGTTTCCAGGCGAAGTATTTTTAAACTTTGTTTTAATTCATCTATTACATTGCTTCATCTAATACCTCTATGCAGAGGGTTATATAAATATGTATATTTTGTCTACTTTTCTCAGCTTTAGGCCTACAGTCTTAAGACACTTATCGCACTAATTTTCTCTATCTCCTAAAGGCCTTTCAAACCTAAAAGATTCAAAGCCAAAATATTTCCTGCCACCCTGAATCTCTTCCTTCTCCTCCTCCTCTTTTTCTTTTATTTCCTATTTTTGGAATGATGATTCACATTCTACCCAATTTTTCAAGCAAGAAGTGTTAAAATTGCCTTTTATTCCTCTACTTCACAATTGGAATGAGCTAAACTGAATGTTTTATGTGTGGTGAATTATATTTCTCAATTCTCTCTTTAAGTTTTCCTCTCTATTGTCACGGGACCTCATCATCAATTCCCCACTCTGCTGCACTAACCTTCTAAATAACCTTTAGTTCATATCCCTGGCACGCCTCCCCACCTCCTTCTCTTTTATCCTTCACCCTGCTGCCTTGCATAAAGCACAAGGCTGATAATTCCATTTTCTGGCTTAAATATCTTTGGTTAATGCATACTGGATAAAGTCTAAATTTAGCATAATGCATTAGACCCTTTACCTGAGAAAATTCATCCACTATGGAAGCAGAAACTTTTCATGCTTGATTTACTGCTAAATATACTATTTAAAATTCTTGGACCTGCAAGTTTATTAAAGCCTAATGTTGAGAAGGATTTGGATAAAAGTGTTGTCTCATATATAGTTGCTTATGTATTATATTTTTATGATCAAGAAAAAGTTATGCTCCTTGGATTAGGCCCCATTTCCCAAAAGAATCTAACATCAATTCTTGAGAGTACAGGTTACATTTTTAGTCCCGTGAAAAAACTTAACACATGTGAATAGGAAGAACGGGTACTGTGAAAAGACTGGAGCTCAGGAACTTATATTAGTGGTGCTGAAATCAGAGGTAACGAGACAACGTTTTCAGTGTTGACGGATATTACAAAATTTTAAAGGGAAGAGAGAAATGAAGAAGCATCTTTGGAAGACCAAGTAGTAAGTCAAAACACGGCTCATGCATCCTTTAACCAAGCTTTATGAGAAAGAAGAAAAATGACGCAAAACCATACTGATAGCAAGGAGGCAACACAGCCCTTTGTAGGGTACATACCATCTGTAACTGTAGTAATAATAGGGCAATTCAGTCATAATAATCACCTTTAAAGATAATGAAAATTAAAATAGATTCTTTATTCTCAGTATGACAAGCCAGAAAATACTATTCATTCCAGGAAAGCTTTCATTAAAAATGATTAAAATAAAAATTCTAGGCTCATATGGAGAAGTTCATACTAATCTGAAGTTTTAATTACTCAGTTTCCTTCTTATCAGAAGGCTGACTTCGATATACTACTGTTATTTTACTTCCGGTTACCTCTCTATTGATAAAAGTAGGTACGATGTAGTTTCAAGACTCTTTTTTTTCTTTTTCTTTTTTAAGATGGGGTCTTGTTTCTCACCCAGGCTGAAGTACAGTGGTGCCACCCCAGGCTCAAGTGATCCTCCCACCTCAGCCTCCCGAAGTAGCTGGGACTACAGGTGTGAGCCACCATGCCTGGCTAATTAAAAAAAATTTTTTTTGTAGCAACAGGGTCTTACTAAGTTGCCAGGGCTGGTCTCGAACTCCCAGACTCAAGGCAATCCTCTCATGTCAGCCTCCCAAAGTGCTGAGATTGCACCATGCCCAGCCTGCTTTTTAGGTTTTTAAACTATCAATAGCAATGTGTTTTTAAATCATATAGTACGTAAGAACAGGCATTTTCTAAAGAAATCAGCCAACCCCAAAGGACAGCTGTGAAGTAAGAAGTACATCTTATGGTTTACAAAGAGAGGGAGAAAGCATCAGTACCACAGTGTAGTAGTCTTAGAAACTCTGCCTACTACTCTGACACTATGACATTATTGCTATAACTTATTTATTCTGATGCCAAATTTAATTTCTCTGCTTTCTGCTGAATCTATGACTCTGAATTAAATATGTGTATACACTGATAGTGTGTGCCGGTGTGTGTGTGTGCATGTGTGTGTTTGTGGAGACACACAGGTAAATGCATATCAATATTAGCATATATTTTTGATACTAGAGTGAGCTTCAAAAGTTTTATCTCCATGTAGCATATCATTGACTCACAGTTCTTATTTATAGTATGATTTTTAAAAATCCAAATGGTTCATCTCAGAAGCTTATGTTCTACGTAGACTTTCAGAAAAGAAAGCCATTCTATACCAACCACTAAAATTTTAAAGAATATACAAACAAATTTGCTATATGTACTACAGACTTAATTGTATTATTTTAGAATACTGTATGAGATTTAAATGATATGTGGAGATAGCAATAATGGGAAACATTTTGCATTAATACTTCAGTGGAGTTTCTGTCCTGAGATTTGGTTGCAAGCCTCAAGTACTTGTTATTAATAGCTATGCGGAAAAATTAATCAGCTGTGATCCTAATCAGTGTGAAAATATGGCTAATGCATTTTTGTTTCCTTAGGATCCCTGTTGCACACCTCATGACATAACAGAAAACAGTTAGTCCAAACTATTTACACAGATATAAACTTTAAAGATGATCTTCCTTAATGTTTTACCAAACAAGTTTAAGTTCTACCATTTTGTTTCAAATTTATTATCTTTCCACCAATATTTTACCTCTGGTCCTGGAGGGCCAGATGGTCCTTGGAGTCCTGGGTCACCTGTTTGGCCCTAAAATGGGGAAGGAGGATCAAAGTACAAACATTAACTTAATAAATACAACTAAAAGAAGAAACAGGCATATGGTAAATAAACAGCAGTCATCATATTATTACGTGAAACAAGGTTGTAATGACGTTTAGAAACAATTTGTAACCATCATTAACTGTAAAACTTTTTAAATATGATGTGTATGGGTTTAATATACATTCACTCTTAAGTGTTAGTGATATAAACAAATTAATGAGGCAAGTGCTCAAATCAGAAAAAAAATTTGTGTGTTTATGTGTCTTTCACAGAGATAAGACAATAAAGCTGGACTTAATAAGATAGGGAATTCTAGATGGGAAACTGCTTTTATAAATAACTATAGTCCTAGGGCTGTCGCAGAAAATTCCTTTCCCCTTTGATAGTGTATACTGTAAATAGCCTAAATTAGTAATTAAGACTCCCTGGATTGAAATCCTTGTTGATTAACTCTCTAAGCCTCAAGTTTTCTCATCAATAAAATAGAAATAATAACAAAAGTACTAACATTCTCAAAGAGTCCTTGGAGAGTTAAATTAGATAATCTATGTAAAGAGCTAAACACAGTGCCTAACATATGAAGTACTCATTAAATGTCAACCAATTTTTCAACCATTAATCCTTTTCTTCAAACCCTTGCTGCTTTCCTGGCTCATACATAGAATTCCTAGATTGTCTGCATCCTTTAATGGAAGTTTTGAGGATTCAGTTTCCATATCTCTGAAGTTAGTTTTTGACATTCATGATAAAGATGTGAAATCAGGGTTAAAGGAGAAAATGACAGGAGAGAGAAGCAGGCATAAAGCCTGAAACTAGAGAAGGCTGGCAACGCTCTCAAGAGATGAAAGTATGCAAAAGGGAGGTCAGTAGTCTGATGGCACCCATTTTCATAAGAAAAACTATTAAATTCATTATTTCCATCATATTAATTTTCTATATGAACTTCAAATTTAATTTAAATAGGCCTCAGATCACCTAAACTTGCAAGTTACAACATGGGATTGCCCATTTTCCAAAACCTAAAGCAGTTTCCCATATGCACTTTATCCATTCTCAGTGCTGAGGTACCTGGACGTAAAACAGGACACAATACAACTACTGCAATCAAATCTAGAGAAAGGCAGTGAAATACTATTGAAAGGCTCATTTAAGTTTCCTTTTCCAAATAAACAAAAACAAAATCTGTGATCCGTCAGAATCAGTATACTGAAGTTCTTACAATAACAAGCATCTCTCTTTAAAGAGATAGAGATGGGGTGAGGGGCTCTCATTGGAGCCCTCTAGTGGCAAAATCCAAACACAAAGCTAAATTTCTAAGCAGTGAGGATAAAATATCCTAGGGCTTTGTTTTCAGAAAAGCTGATTGACAATCAGATATTTAAAAACAGAAATCATGTAATGATTTTATTTGTTCTTCAGAATTATTCTTTGTTTTGTAAAACTTCAGTTGCAAATTTCCTGTGAACGTCAATTTTCCTTTACAAAAGGTGACATTTTAAGTAACTTTTAGATTACTGACTAATATTAAGTAAACCACTACAAATGATAAAAGCCTCTAGCTAAAAAATGGATAGGACAAAACAATTGCGTTTGTTTTCTCTGGCTCAAGGAAATATTATTTACTAACAACCTCGGAATGGTAGTTTTCTCTCTTTTTTTTTTAAAGACTTGTAGAGCAAAAGCTTCACTATTCCAGACTTGTAACAACTTTCCAAATCAGGATATTCCTTTAACTTGAAAATATTATTTCCTGTTACAATTTAGATCCACTTGGAAACAATATCAGTTAGTAACACCAACCTCTTAGGTAACAGAAAATCAAAAGTAAGATCTATTAAATAGGGAAGACATCCTTGTGATGTTGGCATTCTTTCCATGACAGTAAACAAATATTTTAGATAGGTATTAACTTATATAATTGAGGGTGGAAGTTTGTTTTTTAATATAATAACTGATTCTGCACAAGCAACTTTTCATCAAACAGATGTCTCCTTCCATAACAAGGAAAGGTTTCCTGGTCAAATATCTACAGTTTTTCTATTAATAACATATAGAGCCAGGTGCAGTGGCTCATGCCTCTAATCCCACACTCTGGGAGGCTGAGGTGAGAGGATAGCTTGAGGCCAGGAGTTTGAGACTAGTCTGGGTTACAAAGCAAAACCCAGTTTCTAAAAAATATACATTTTAAAAATTAGCTTGGCATGTGGTGGGCACCTGTAGTCTTTGCTACTTGAGAGGCTCAGGTGAAAGGACCACTTGAGCCCAAGAATTGGAGACTTCAGTGAGCTTTGATGGCACCATTACACTCTATCCTCAGCAACAGAGGGAGGCCCTATCTCTAAAAACATTTCTTTAATTAAACAAAGATACAAACAAGTAATAAATACAAGAGACTAAAGACAAGTCCATCTCACTAATTTTAATTCATAAATGCCTACCTTATCTTTAGCCCAAAGTAGTTTTCAAAAGTTGGAGAAAACAAATAAAAAATAATTATCTCCCTACCTAAGTAATCCCTGCTGACATTAATTTTCTTTATTAGAATAGTACAGAAAGGTGTAAAATGAGCAAGTGAAAGCCTCACTCTCACTATCTCTTGCTCCCTGCCCTAAAAGAACATAATTAGCATTTACTGAGACTTCTTTCAGGAAAAAAATTATTAAGGGTTTTAAGATAATGTGTTAAAGGTGAAATAGGCTCTCTGCCTTTTCTTTAGCTTACACTAGAGGAATAGTAATAAGCGCTATTTCTAAAAGAGAAAAGCATCATAATCACAGGACTATAAGGAATCTTTAACATGATATGGCCTAACTTTCACTTTAAACATGAGAAACTGGTACCATGGTGGTTAAATGCTCAAGGTCACAGCTAGCAGGTTAAGTGCCAGAGCTGGGACCAGAAATCCAGGTCTTTGTCTCTTAAACCAGTGATTTTTCTACTCCCATAAACATGTTATAAACATAAATTTAATCAAAGAGTAAGGAACACTAAAATGGTTTGCCTTGTTTAAGGAAAATAATTGACTCTAGTTTTCTCAAAAAAATTAGTTGTAAAGCACAAAAGAATACTTATATAATTTATTAGTTAATAGTGCCCTTAGAGCATGTATTGTATCATCTCATCTTATTATTATCAAGGGCTAGAAAACTGTAACATTATAAAAAATGAAGACGTAAAAAGTTAGGGTCTTACTTTGCCAATCACTGAAAATATCAGAATGTCTTTACATGCTTTAGAACCAACCTTGAAAAATAGAAGTTGTTTGTTAGCTTCATGACCTATTCTCCTTATCCAATTTATGTATTCTGGAGTTTCTAAGACTCAAAGGTACAAGGGAGGGCACATGGCTTACTAGTTAAGCCCTTATGGCAATAGACCCAGGACACAAAACCTAGTATAAGCAAACGTCACCACTAACATTTTATCACATAGATGCCAGAAATTGTTCTTTGGGTTAAATAATTCCTAAGAGATGTATATAAAATGCTGTCACTGTTAGAAGTCACAAAGAATGGGGTAAAGTTCTATAATTTAATACTGCTTCCTGAGATTAAAAAAAATAAACAATCCTGAGATGGAAGGGTAGAGTTAGAGGGAACACAATAAACTGCTCAGGAAAACAACACTCATTTTTAAATGTATGTTTTAAAGTGACATTAATAAATTATAATCCTATATATATTTTTTCTATGTATAATCATTTTCACCTTTTTCATAGAGTTGAATCCTATATCTAATTTTTTTCTATCTATAATCACCTTTACCTTCATGGAGTTGTAGTCAATATTAAAATCCTAAAACCATCTTAAAATATTAAACCCTAAAACACTATGGCACAGTAGCTAAAAGCATGGGCTCTGACACACCTGATTGCCTAGGTTTTTCTGAATGGTCACCTACTAAGTAGGTGGCCACCCAGGTGACCTTAGGCATTTTCTAACACTGTGTCTCAATTTTCTTAATATATAAAATAGGAATGATAATAGTATCAACTTCATAGGATCGTTGTGAGGATTTAGATGTATCGTCCTTAGAATACTGCCTGGTATTGTGTAGATACTCAGTAAATGTTAGCAACAATAATTATGATTTTTAATATTCAGATATATATTTTATTTAAAAGATACTTTACATATGATTTAAATAGCTTTAATTATTATATTAAGTAATTTTAGATTTATAATTGTTTGAGTTATATGTTAACAGCAACATAAGGTATATTTTTCTTTTATCTAATTGATGTCAAAGGGTTAGAAAAAAATAAGGATTTAGAATATTTAGGCCCACAAGAGAGTGTAAAATTAAATTACTTAATAATTGAAAAATTACTTAATAATTAATTTTAAAATTACTTAATTAAAGCTATTTAAATAAAATGATTTAAATAGCTTTAATTATTAAGTAATTTAAGATTTATAATTTTTTGAGTTTTATGTTAACAGCAATATAAGGTATCTACTTCTTTCATCTAATTGATGTCAAAGGGTTACCAAAAAAAAAAGCATTTAGAATATTTGGGCCCACAAGAGAGTGCAAACATGCTGCCTTTTCTTCAGACTGTTTCCGTAAAAAAAACTGATCTTTCAAAAGGTTAAGTATTATTTAAGATGCTTTATATTTTCTGGGTTAAAATCCTATTGTTTAATTTAAATATTGTCTATAATAGATTATTCAGCAGAATAATATGATCAAGATCTTTAGAACTCCTAGAAACTTGGCTTTGGCCTGTTGTTGGGAGTAGAGGGAGGTACGAAAGTCTATGGAATGTCAACCAAAAACCTGAAATTTTCTATGTTCTAAAACTGAGGAGACAAATGCAAAGTCAGTAGGCTTATACCCTACTTAGATCAACAGGGTCAAGACTCATGCCATGGCATGGACTCTGTCAATCAGAAAGAATAGAGCAAAAGTTCAAACCTACTGAAGGTCCTGGCTTTCCTTTTATCCCTGGTGGTCCTGGCAAACCAACAGCACCCTAAAAGAAGAGAATAATAGAGAGAAGAGAAAGTTATTATACCACAAAAGGCAGATATGCCACTATTTACAAGCTGCCAAAAATATTCATTAAAGTATGCTAAAACATTGAGAAAAAAATTTCAAACAAGAACTTAAAACCATATTGATACCATATTCTAACAAAATACATGGATAAAATAATGAGCACTTCTTTCATTTGAATTTACACTTTTTCATATTTCCATAAAATTAATGGTATAAACGTTACCTTGTCTCCAGGATACCCTGGTTCTCCTAGCTCTCCTGCAGCGCCTTGTTCACCCTAGAAAGCACAATTTCATGCAAAGACACTTATGTATCACAAACATGGCAATATCGTAAGAAAGCAAATATTCATTACAGAATAATTTCTCTCTTTTTCTTACTTCTGAGGAAAATTAATATAATTGATACCACAAATTAGACCTCATCAATAAAAACAAAATATTTCATAAATTGTGTTTACTCAAAAGCAAAAGACAAATGTCATAAAAATTATTTTTATGATAATATTAATATTTAAATCACCTTATCACCTTTGATTCCAGGTAGTCCTTTATTCCCTGAAAGGCCCTACAAAAAAAAGTGACATGCTGTGATATCACAGAGATATTAAAGGGAAATATCCATTATACAAATAGAACCATACCACTGGGCCAGGAATTCCAGGAGGTCCAATTGGTCCCACAGGGCCAACACTGCCCTGAAAAGGAGTAAGAAAGAAATGCATCATTAAGCATTCATCAGGATTAGAAAGAAAATGTGGCAGAATTAATAAATTAATGAACCCAAAACAGTCATCTCACTAAGCTCCTACACGTGCCGTGTTCTTCAACAACTTATTTTCCTCTCCACATTTATAAATCATATCAATCTTTCAAGATTTAGTAAAGTCCATCATTTTTTATGAAACATTTTCATATTTGTCTAGTCCACAGAGATTCTTTCCTCCTTTCAGCTCCTATAATATTGTCCATGGCATTCATCTTGCAATATTTCTCCAACTAGATGACATCTTTAAAAAATATTTTAGTGCCATGTTCCTAGGAAGTAGTTAACAGATACTTCATTTGATTGTCTTCGAGTTTTATTTCACCCACTTATTCAGCAAATATTGATTGAGCAGTTACTATATGTCAGACATCCTAATGATTTATGATTTCAAATTTGCAGAATCAGAAAATTTATCATAACTTCAGGGATAAACTCAGAGGCAAACAAAAGGCTCCACTCCTCTGGGCTTATCTCGTTTATTCGTAATTTAATATTTACTAAGCATAATATGTACCAGATACTGTTGAAGAAAAAGAGGAAAAAAGACATAATCTGTAACATTAAGGTTCTCAACTGAATCTCTTAATTCCTCAAAAACATTACCACTGTCATCTCCTGCAAGCAAGAGACTGAGGAAAAACTCCTGCAATACATCATCTTAGAAGACAAAGGGCAATAGCCACATAAGGGTATGAAAGAAAAATTTGAAAAAAAATGGCACTTCTTGGGTTTGGGATCAGTTATAATTTCTGTGTCATTGAGGTCTCATTTTCCTTCTTTCTCTCACTACCTTTTTTTGCCTGGCTTCCGTATCACTCTTTACACTGGAAATGTAAGTTAGTTCACACTTCTCTTTTTTGTTTCCAAATGTTAAGGAACTCTTAAGGTTGCATTTGTGAAATGCTAAAAATGTTGTCCCTTGTGGTTAGAATTCTAACTTCCCTAGGCCCTCTCTATTAGGCTTCCACTAATCTTTCCAGTTTCCTTTCCTTCTATTGTCCTCATTTCCCTTCCCCTTTACTTCTCCCTCCCCCAAATCCTACATTCTGGCTGCAGTGGACTGTCTTCCATTTTCTGAACATGCTCTCCCTTATCAAATGCTCAGAACCTTTGATGAGACAGTTACCAGTACTAGAATGCCCTTCTACTACACTACTTAGTACAAGGCACTGTATTTTTTTTTTCTTTCTTACTAGTCTGTGCCTTTTGTGACAGCGGAATCATGTTTCATTCTTTTTTTAATTTCTCAGATCCAACATAATAACTGGCACATAATAGTTATGAAATAAAGTGTAGAATGAATACTGAAGGGATTAATTTGAAGTGGTGATTTCTAGACCTTGATATCCTAACATAGCAGCATTTCTAATAGTCTACATTTCTATAACACAAATTTCAGAATGGAAAATATGACATCCTATGGATGAGTCTTAAAGTCTGTGAAATATAGCTGAGATAAATTATTTCCAACATGTTTAATCCTGAAATAGATGACACTGTTAGAGGCAAAGGGTAATACTTTCCAACTTAATAGACATGTAATATTAATACATCATGCTTGTAATTTCAATTGATGTCAATAGGAAAAGTAATGCTTATGATTACAGTAGCTCGTTTGTTCAAAGTTCATAGCTTTAAACTTATGATAGGTTAGAAAAATACAAAAAAATCTCTGTTTGGAAATTATGCAAAAAGTAATCCAAGTAAGTATGGAAAGAAGTATCTTACAAACACACAGAAACTCTTTCTTTAGGTCCTGTTGTTTTTTAAAATAGATAATATAATATTCTTAACTTTTTTCAGTAAGTATATTACTGGCATCTTCAGATGAATGCACTTTACATGTATAATATCTTATTTTTACTTTTCAGTGACTTAACAAGAAAAATCACATAATAGTAAGTATCAGCATATATAAAAATAAAGAACTATAAAGTAAAATTGCATACTACGGAATTGAAATTTCCAAGAAACAGCATGTCGCATATTGAGTGGAAATCCTAATTCTGAGAAACTAGAGCTTTCTGAAAGCAATTCAGTTCTCAGTTCTATAAAGGTAACCTGAAAGTCCTTCAGCATTCCCTACCTACCAACTCATCTTCCATGAGAACGTGCAACAGACAGAATACTTTCGTGCAAGGGAACTTTGTTGAGGGTGTTTGGGATACAGCATCAGAGACAGAGGATTCTCCCACACAGTTCCTCTGAGAACTTTTGAGTTAAAGTCAAAGAAATAGACCTGAAGAAAAGTTATTTTATTAAAAAGAGCAGTCACTGGCCAATTAAGGGTTCATATGAGTATACTGTAGAAAGAACTGTGAGTTCTGCCTGGTGCTTTTTACTCACACCCATCAATATTCACACGTGATATGCACTGTAACTAATCTAGGAAAGCATATGACAATGATGACCAACTGTATGGAAAGAAATAATTTAGATAAAGCAATATCATCTCTTAGCAGAAACCATACCTGCTGGAAAGGAACAATTGAGAGACAAAGCAGAGGCTGCTGCTCTGGGCAAGTAGACAAGCTGTTTACTATGAAATATAAACATTCTTCCTAATCCTTCCCAGTTACTTTCAAAACCTCAGTTCCTTCCATTCTGCTCCTAACCCCCTACTTCCTATGCTACAATCCCATTACTCCTCTTCCCATTCCAAAACATTCATTTTCCCTTATCTTCTTTGTATTTGAACACAGCATTTTTTTCTATCTAAATAACCCTTTTCTCCTCACCCCAATTCATATACAATCTTCAAGATACAGCCCAAAAAAGATCTTTGTGAAGCCTACTCTGACTTTCTGAGTAACACAAATTTTTTCTTTCTCAGTGGTTTTACATTTAGTCCATTATAGCAGTAATCACAGTATATGACACTACTTATTTTTCCTTCTATGCCATTAAATTGTAATGTTGCCAAAAATAGGAATCTTAACTTATTCATATTATTAGGCCTAGCAGCTAGTTCAGCTATTTAGTAGGTCCTCATATTGTTTTATTTTTAAAAAGTAATGAATGTAAAACGGAAGTAACAATAACTGCTTTATCTACTTCACAACTCACTGAGGAGCAAATAAGATATGTATGTGAAACTACTTTGAAAAGTAGAAAGGACCGTCTATATCAATTTAGAACAGATGAAGATTACAAAGATGACTCTTAGTATCTGATATGGTTTGGCTGTGTCCCTAATCAAAATCTCATCTGAATTGTAGTCTCCATAATCCCCATGTGTCAAAGGCAGGACCAGGTGGACATAATCAGATCATAGGGGAGGATTCCTTCATGCTGTTCTTGTGATAGTGAGTGAGGCTCACAAGATATAGTGGTTTTATAAGCTGCTGGCATCTCCTCAGCTTGCACTCACTCTGTCTTGCTACCCTCTGAAGAAGGTGCCTTCCACCATGACTGTAAGTTTCCTGAGGTCTCCCCAGCAATGCAGAACTGTGATTCAATTAAACCTCTTTCCTTCATAAATTAACCAGTCTTGGGTATTTCTTCATAATGGTATGAGAATGGACTAACACAGTAAATTAGTGCTGCAGAGAATGGGGTGCTGCTATAAAGATAACTGAAAATGTGGAAGCGGCTTTGGAACTGGGTAACAGGCAGAGATTGGAACAGTTTGGAGGGCTCATAAGAAGAAAGGAAGACATAGGAAAGTTTGGAACTTCCTGGAGACTTATTGAATGGATTTTACCAAAATGCTGATAGTGATTTTGACAATAAAGTCCAGGTTGAAGTGGTCTCAGAGCAAGATGAAAAACTTATCAGGGACTAGAATAAAGGTGACTCTTGCTCTGCTTTAGCTAAGAGAATAGCGGCATTTTGCCCCTGCCCTAGAGATCTGTGGAACTTTAAACTTGAGAGAGATAATTTAGGATATCTGGAAGAAATTTCTAAGCAGCAAAGCATTCACAATTAGACATGGATGCTCTTAAAAGCATTCAGTTTTGTGCATTAACAAAGAGATGGTTTGGAATTGAAACTTACGTTTAAAAGGGAAGCAAAGCATAAAAATGGTTGGAAAATTTGCGGCCTGAGAATACAAAAGAAAAACCAATTTTCTGAGGAGAAATTGCTGTAGAAATTTGCATAAGTAATGAGAAGCTGAATATTAATCCCCAAGACAATGGGCAAAATGTCTCCAGGGAATGTCAGAGGTCTTCACAACAGCCCCTCCCATCACAGGCCCAGAGGGCTGAGAGGAAAAATGGTTTTTGGGCCAGGCCCAGGGCCTTGCTGCTTTGTGCAGTCGCTGGACTTGGTGCCCTGTATCTCAGCTGTGGTTAAAAAGGGCCAACACAGAGCTCAGGCTGGTGCTTCAGAGGGTGCAAGCCTCGAGCCTTGGCAACTTACACTTGGTGTTGAGCCTGTAGGTGCACAGAAGTCAATAACTGAGGTTTGGAAACTTCTGCCTACATTTCACAGGATGTATGGAAATGCCTGGATGTCTAGGAAGAAGTTTACTGCAGGGGTGATGCCCTAATGGAGGATCTCTGCTAGGACAGTGTAGAAGGGAAATGTGGGGTCCACACAGAGTATCCACTGGGGCACTTTCTAGTGGAGCTGTGAGAAGAGGGCCACCATCTTCCAGGCCCCAGAATGGTAGATCCACTAACAGCTTGTACCGTTCTCCTGGAAAATCCACAGGCGCTCAATGCCAGCCTGTGAAGGCAATGGGGAGGGGGTCTGTATCCTTTAAAGCCACAGGGTGGGCTGCTCTAGGCTGTGGGAACCCACCTCTTGCATCAGTGTATCCTAGATGTGAGACATGGAGTCAAACTGAGATCATTTCTTTAAATTTTAATGACTGCCCTACTGGATTTCGGACTTTGATGAAGCCTGTAGCCCCTTTGTTTTGGCCAATTTATCATATTTGGAATGGGAGTATCTACCCAATGCCTGTACTCCCATTATATCTAGGAAGTAATTAACTTGCTTTCAGTTAAGATAAATAAGAAACAAGCAGAAAAGTAGAGGTAGAGTGTTTCAGGTAGACAAACATGTGCAAAGACCTTGTAGCAAAGATGCTGTGTGCCATCTGAGAATAAACAGTTTTGTTATTATACAAATAGTATGTCATGAACATGTGGATAAGAACCAAACTAGACTAGACATCTTGGGCCATATTTTAAAATTTTGGTCTTAATCTAGAGAGTAATAACAGAAGCTTTTTAGCTAATCAACTCCATGCTAATAGATTAAATAAAAACTGCATTAAGAGCATCTTTGGAATCCAACTTCTTTTGCCTACTTCCTTTCTCTATGCATTGACTAACACTTACAGGTTTAACCCCATTCTAAGTTCTCAGAAGAAAACAAAAACAAAACAGTCAATAGCGTTTCACCATCACACAGTTTCTCAGAAAAGACTAAAGAAATCTCATAAGGTCGATAATATACATTTTAAGGTAGTATAAGTTTTAAGGAAGTGGTACAGCCCAACAGAATTCTGTAGTCTGGATTTAGATCACCTGGCTTCAAATCTGGGCTCAAACACTTAGAAGCTAAGTAGTCATGGGTTGGTCTGAGAATGGAATGACTTAACAATTGTGGCTAGTCCATCGAAAATAGTAAATAAATGCGAGGCACCCTCAGTAATTTTATTATTGCTATTACTCAAATCTTACCATGATATTAGAGAAAAGTTTAAATGTTTCAGACTTACACAGGTTCTTTGACTCTTAATTCCATATTCATGTTTTCCTAAGCTGGTAAGTTAAAGCTTATGCTGACTCACGTTTTACTACAGTTCCAATAACTGAGCTCCTGACTTACTTATTTTTTATTTATTTGATTTTTTTAGAGAGATGGGGTCTTGCTTCATCACCCAGGCTGGAGTGCAGGGGCATGATCATAGCTTACTGCTGCCTCTAACTCCTGGGCTCAAGGGATCCTCTTGCCTCAGCTTCCTAAGTAGCCGAGACTATGGGTGTGCTCTACCTCACTCAGCTAATTAAAAAAAAATTTTCAGCTTTATTTCTTAAAACCTTTTTTTATTTAAGTAAGGAGAATTCTTTCCTATGGAAAAAGCTAGCACAATCACATATTTGAAAGGAGAAACAATAGGTACTGAACCCGAGGGAAAGGGCCAAGGCAGAGTGTGCCGGCACCAGCTTGCAGAATCTACAGTTCCACTTCCTATCCAAGGTAAGTTTCCCAAATAATATATAAACAAGCTGCACATTATACCTTTAGCCATCACCTGCCCTTTCAAATACCTGGTCTACATGAAAAGACAAAGAGGAAAAGCCAACACAAAAACAAAAGGAAACAACAACAAAACACAACCCTCTCAAGAACAAAAGAAAAAAAACCCAAATCTTTTTTACTACACAGGTATAAGGTCAAAAGCTTACAGTAGTGTCCCCTTTAAGCCATGTGAGAAAAGCATCCACAAAGAGCCTCAGCAAGAATTTCTGCTCTGAGGATTTGTAACATGCTGAAGACACGGCCCTGGGGATGCTGCTTCCATCTTGGAGGCCACCAACTGGGGTGGAGAATCAGTGAACAGCAGGTCTCATGCACCTGGAAGATCACCAGCCAAATGTGCACTAGTGGTCTGGTGGAGCATGGCTGGGTGACTGTCTACCCCCAACACTGAACCACTCCTATCCCAGATGACCTACTTCTTAGGTCCATCTCATTTTTCGCAAAAGAGATGGAAGTCCACATTTCTCATTCATCACAGAACACAACATAGCACACACACACTAGTATCCTTGATCATCAAAGGCCATTTCCAACAGACCCTCAAACCCAGGCTTGCTCTGCAAGAAGTGAAAAGGGACAAATGTAGATCTGAGGGGCAGTCTGCAGTCACTTGGCAGAAGGGAACCAAATGGCTGGGAGGGGGCTCCACCAAAGCTGCCATGCTACCACAATGGGCCAGGCTAATTTTCTTTTTTTTTCTTCTTTTTTCTTTTTTTTGTAGAGTTGGGATCTCATCATCTTGCCCAGGCTGGTCTCAAACTCCTAAGCTCAAGTAATCCACCTGCCTTGGCCTCTAAAAATGCTTGGATTACAGGCATGAGCCACCATGCTCAGCTGGGATTTCTTTGACCAAGCTGTCACCTTGTGCTTTGGGACAACTAAAGGTAAGGGAAAGAAGACTGAAAGAAAGGATATCAGTATACTGAACAGACATTTGAGCTCCCATGTTTATTGCAGCACTATTGATAATAACACAGAAGCAACCTAAGTGTCCATCAACAGATGAATGAATAAAGAAAATGTGGTACATATACACCATAGAATATTATTCAGCTATAAAAAAGAATGAGATTCTGTCGTTTGCAACAACATGAATGGAACTGGAGGTCATTATGTTAAGTGAAATAAGCCAGGCACAGAAAGGTAAGTAACACATGACCTCACTAATACGTGGGAGCTAAATATATGAGAAGAGCAGGGGTAAGGAATATGAAAGGGATGGTTAATAGGTACAAAAATACAGTTAGAAAGAATAAGACCTAGTATTCCATAGCACAACAGAGTGGCTATTTTTAACAACAGTTGATCAAAGATTTCAAAATAGAAGAGTGAAATTAGAATGTTCCTAACACAAAGAAATAATAAGTGCTTGAGATGATACAAGTACCAATTATTCAAATTTGATCATTACACATTTTTGCTTTTAACAGCATATCATATGTACCTCATAAATATGTACAACTATTATGTATTAAAAATAAAAATTTTTTAAAAAGGAAAGAAGTGGGTCTTCTATGTCTTAGGCTTTGGAAAAAACTTTGTCTTAAGCATCCTTTAGTGCACAGGTACAAATACATACATACATAGGGATCTATAAAAATATACTTTTTTATCATAACATATAATTAATTTTTTGACTTATACTACTGGTCTAATTATTCATATCTGGTTGAAAAAAATATTTAATCAAGGTTGATAACCAATAATGACAGTAAAACTTGTCATTTTCCTAAGTTTTTAAAACACATCTAACACATAAAAATTGCACAATAAAATATTTTCTTAAGAATGATGATATTTAATGATACTTACTCTAAGCCCAGGAAACCCCAGAGGACCAATGCCACCTACAAGTCCCTATTGTAAAAGAAATGTGCAATACTTATTAAATTTGATTCCCACCTCCTAAGGGTATTTCTGAAGACAAAGACAAAACTTTCTAGCTAAGAATACATCAAAATGTACCTTCTACTACAGCTAACTTCTAAAACTCCCCTCATCTTATGTGTCCTCTTGAGAAGTACAAACTTATGGTGGCAGTTTATGTCCTTCACAAGTACCTTTGGCTCCATGCTTTTGGATGCCAGAACTACCACCTAGCTTAAGATTAGAGTTTTCTCTGTCCCCTATGTATTTAATCAAGGAAGTTAATCCTATCAATAATCAACATTGTTACACATAATTAGGCTCTCTATTCTATGAAAAGACAAGTGGTCAGCATGAAGGATTAGAAAAATATTTTCAGTTTAAAACACTACTGACTCTTTTGAAGTACATTATGTAAATTCTCTAATCTTCACTTTTCTCATTAAAACAAATAGCAATATTTGTTCTCATTGTAAAAATGACAGTAAAAATTGTCATATATAAAAGCACTATAAAAATGTTTGAAATTTTCAACACTGTTAAAGTATGTATATAAGTATCATATTTTAATGATCATTATTAATTTTTCCAGCTGATTTGTGATTGGTCTTTTGAACTCATTGTCATTACACTTTATAGTCCTCAAGATAATTCCTAGTTCACTTTATGTCACTGTCACATTACTTACAAGGCACAAGGTACATGAATGGCCTTCTTTTTTGCATTTCAAATTCTGTTCCAAAACAAAGGCAGCGAATACACTACAGAGAATTATAAACCAGTAAACTAAATATATCCAACTGACTCTTGCATTTTAAAGATTTTAAAAACTCAAAATGCTCCTGAAGAAGCATTATTATATTACATTTTTAAATGAAGAGAGTTCAAAAAGAAAACCTTAAATATTCTAGGAGTCTTAACAGACTTTATGAATATGTAACTGACAAAAATTATGTAAAATGGCTTCACACTAGGTATACAAGTACACAAATGGCATTAAAATAAATGACTAAATAATGTTTACTTTATTATGCTTGAAATGGGAAGTTTCTTAGAATCATGTGCAAGAAAAAATGGTAAACGTTCCACTTAAAACATCATTCAAGTTTTTAACAACTTATCTGAAAATTAGTTCTACTCTTATCTGCTATGATTTATAACAAATGAAACCTTGGCTAAATTCACTGAATTAGCTAATATAGTTTTAATTTGGAAAGAGAAGTAAAAAAAAAACTATTTTAAACTCTTAATGCTAGTGATTTACTTATGCGTATTTGTTGGAACTACTCCCAATTTAGGCTACAGAGATTTTATGCTTGGTTCTAATTCACTTTAAAATCTTATGAAAAGAACATGTGAATGTCACAGATTGGGGAACAGCTATTGGATGCTTTTTAAGGGCAAAAAATAAAGCTGTTTCTACCTAATGCCAAAAAATAGCAATCCATCATCATTCGTTGATGATATAATTAAACCAATTTTAGAATGATAACTCTTTCTCAATCTGAACATTGACAGCTGAATAATCCCAAAGTAGAAATATTTTCTATAAAACACTAAAAAGTAAGGTGGATCAATGACAGATTTGAATCCAAAGAGCAATCACTGAGTATACAATTTTTACATAAGACTTAATACTTTCATGTATAAGAGCTAGCATTGTGATCATATATTTTTAATATTTTTACTTAAGCAGTAACATCTAACATTGTCGAAATAATTAATTTTAATGATTGACTGTCATGATAAAATTTGAAATATTTTTGGCTTATTTCTCATGGTGAAAAATCACAAACTGGAATGTGCATAGTGGTGTGGAGGTTGTTTTTCCAATAGTGTTTATTCACAAATACAATAATAAGGACGGTAAGTGCAGTGGTATGAAGTGTGAATGATGTTAAGACTGCAAGGCTGGACCAACATAATGTACTCACAGGACTGCCATCAAGACCAGCAGGGCCTCTGTCTCCAAAGTCACCTGGAAAACCCTGTCACAGGGAAAGAGTAAGAATGTCAACATATATAAAGAATTCATTTTTGCTGTGTTCTCTAATAAAGAATTTAGTAATAGAAAATATTTATTTCCTACCTCCTAAACTGTCATGTAACATTCTTTTGCAATAACGTGCTTAATTGATTTTAAATACAATATTTCAAAAAATACAATATTTCTATATTTTATAAAAATTATTTTATATGCCACATAACATATACAGAAAACTAAATTGGAGAAGTTTGTTCATCATACATAAAGAATCACCATATGAAAGGAAACTTGATGAAGATTTCTGGCTGAACAATCTTCAGTTATCTCTGCTATTACAAATTGTTCCTATACTCACCCCATAGAAAATAAACTAGCAAGTATTGTTAGGCACTTACCATGTGCTAAAGGCTTTATACACATATATACACACTTCATTTCAACTTCATAACAGATCTATTCAGTAGATACTAATATTCTTACATTGTCTTTGAGGAAGTACAGCACAGAGAGTGTAAGTCACTTGCTCGAGGTTAGACCACTGAAGATGGGTGGAACTGAGATGTGAATGGAGGCAGACTGATTCTAGAGTGCATGCATTTTCTATCATGCTATACTGAATACTTTAAATCATCATTCCAAGACATGCAAGTAAAACAAAAAGTCCTTTAAGTACACATAAATGCTACAAACTTAAAATGAGGTGAAAATTAAAAGATTCCTAAATGCCTATTGAGAATTCTACATGGTAAAACTTTGAAGGATGGTAAAATAACAAACCTTCTCATTATAAATTTTATTGTAAAAATAACTCAGTGATCAGTCATTTTTACCTTGTATTACCATAATTTTTCTCTAAAGATTTACCATTCCTCAACTTTAAAGCTCACTTAAGAGGCTATTTTATAAAAATGTTTATAATACTTACTATTATAAACATTTTCATAATATTCATTTACAAAAATTCCTAGGAAAAACAAAAATAAAAGTTTATCATTAGATTCTTATAATCTATTTAGGCAAGTCAGTATTAAATATTATGTTTAATAGACTGCCAAAAATTACTGGTTCCTAGAACAAATATGAGTAGGTTAAAATATAGTTTAACAATGAAAAAACATACAATGTTTCTAAAATATAGTTAACTCCTACTAGAAGCAAAGTTTTTCTTATTCTGTAATCAAAGGATAATGTAAAAACCATCTGTGTAGTCAAACATATTATAGCCATACTCCCTTCAAAGTCAGCTGAAGTTCAAGCAAGCGTTTTTACTTTCGTTGTCTTTGGAAGTCAAATTCTGTTGTCAACAAGGTTGGAAATCTGCAATACATTATCCTATTCAGTATGAGCTAAGATATTTGAAAGTATTTATGATGCGCAGGTAATGGAAAAAGTAGAGGACATATACTACAGCAAGTCTGAAACATAAGAGATGATTGATTTTTTTAAGAGAGATCATAAGTAGGTTTTCCAGAAACCTCAGTGAAATAATAAAGTATAGGGGACACACTGCATGATTCCATTACTGTGTAATGTCCAGAATAGGCAAATTCACAGGGACATAAAGTAGATTAGTAGTTGCCTGTGGCTTGTGATGTGGGAGAGGAATGGAAAGTGATTCCTAATGAGTATAGGATTTCTTTTGGGGGTCAGGAAAGCGTTATGAAATCAGATGCTGTGATGGCTGCACAATTCTGAATATAGTAAAAACTGCCAAATTATGCATTTTAAAGGTAAATTTTATGGTATGTGAATTATATCTCAATAAAGTTGTTCTTAAAAAGCAAAGAATCAGCCTGAACAAGGAGAGGGATTGCTGAAAATATCTTTGGGAATTCGCTAAGGATTGCTTCAAGAATGTGCTGTTCTCGCCAGTCCTTCCCGGTCCCTTGCAGCCAGTGGAAGAAACTCCTCCCTGGTTCGCCTTCCCTCCAAATTAGTAATTTCTCCCCATTTAGGAGAGGGAAGATGGGAAAGAGAAGAGGGGAAAGAACTGAGATCAGCTCTTCACTTATCATAAAACAGGTACTTTCTACAACTAGCATAAAAACAGTGAAATTAAATTCAACTTCTCATTCTTCTGGTAGTTCACAAACATGTATAATCAGTTGTTCACCTTGACTTTACCCCTGAAATAATTTAGCTGAATGAGTAATATCTACTTTAAATTTTTGATGTATCTTTCATTATTATTATCATTGTAGAGATGGGGTCTCACTTTGTTGTCCAGGCTGTTCTCCAACTTCCAGCTTCAAGTGATCCTCCTGCCTCAGTCTCCCATAATGCTGGGATTACAGGCATAAGCCACTACACCCAACCCTTGTGTATTATTTCTCTTCTCACTTTATTACTCATTAAACATTTCATTTTAATTTTCTATTCTAGATAGAGACAATTTATTCTTTTAATCTTTCTTATATGTTGATCATGTATCATCAGTTTTTGAAATAATTTCTATAAAATCTAGATGCTTCTTGTTTTATGAAATATTGCACCGTTAATGCCACAAAGGCATTATTTGGCTCTTTATCAGATAAATAATATTTTCTTTTAAAGAATATCATACCAATGTTTTATATTGTTGAATATTTCATTGCTGGTTTATTTATTCAGTTGTTTTTTAATGCTAATAGCTGCATTAATATTTTTTAAGACAGGTGAGGTTCTATATCACTTTAATCATGAGCCTAAATGTTTGTAGCCACATAGCTTCATTGCCAAAAAATGGTCTTCAAGAGTGGTTGTGAAATATGGAACAGTGGTGACAAAATACATATTTTTCCCTTTAATCTTAGAATACAAAAGACAGTCTCTATAATTTCCTTCTCCAGTTGAAAGAATGTTGAAGAATGAAGTATTTTGTTATATTTGCCTGGTAGAAAATTATAATCATTAATTTAAATCAAATTGTGTTTTCCTAAAAATACTCTCACATTGCCAAAGGACATAATGGCCATTTTCCAGGATTATCATGCAACAGAGATAGGAAAGCTCAAGAGTTTTTGCTTTTCTTGTTCAATTTCCCAGTTTCATGAATGTGGCCTTCATCTTCTAATGAGCACGCCAGAGAGTCGCATTGCTGCTTCTGTGTTGTATGTAGTTCTCTTTTCCACATTTTGATTATTTTGATCAGTTAAGATATTTTATGTGATAAAGAGTATGATGTTTCAGGGATTTCAACTCATCTCTTCAAGTTGTGAATAATTTTATTGTTTATTTCCAATGATCAGTGTGGTGGACACTTCAAAGTTAATTTCCAGTGATTCCCATTTCCTGGTGTTCATACTTTTCTATGACATCCTCCCTTTGAGTTTAGCTAGCAGCTATGACTTGCTTCATCTAACAAATAGTATATAGCAAAGGTTATGGGATATCACTGCCATGATTATGTTACACTGTTATAAGACTGTCTTAGCAGCCTGGAGATAGAGATTTCTCTCATGAGTTTGATTAACTAAGCAGCTGTGTTGGAGAAGTCCATGTGGCAAAAAACTGTGGGTGACCTCTACAAACTGTGGACAGTCTGTAGGACTTGAGGGTGGCCCATAGCCAAGAGCCAGCCAAAAGTCAGAGCTTTCCATTCTACAACCTTAAGGTAATGAATTCTTCCTACAACCTGAATGAGTCTGCAAATAAACTTTTCCCCAGTAAAGCTTCCAGATGATAATGCAGCCTTCTGACACTTCAGTTGTAAACTTAAGACCAGAGCAGAAGACTCAGTTATGTAACACCTAGATTCCTGACCCACAAAAACTGCAAGATAATAAAGGAAGTTGTTTTAAGCTGCTAAGTTTGTGGTGTTTGTTATGTATCAACATAAACAGAAAACTAATTAAATTGGTAATTAAATCTTCTTTAGAGAATATAGAAAGTCTCATTTACAAATTTTACTGTAGGTAATGCTCAATATAAGTCTACTGTTATTTCTAGTTTTTAAAAACTTAAGATCATCTCTAAAGATTTTCTACTGCCATCTACTTTCTATTGCAAATTATAATAAATTAAAAAGTATTAAAATTTTTGTATTTTTTTTTAAATTTGACTTAGTCTTATTAAATATCAATATTTTAAACTTTATCATTCTAGCATTTCATGTCCATCTGTTGCCAGTGTAAAAAAATCTTATCTTGCTTTATGAATTTTGTGTCTATGTCTATGTAAAGACAAATTTAATAATAACACGAACTGTTTAATAATGCAAAATGCTTGTCAGTCTCCAATGGCATCTGTTGCAAATATCACACTAATTCTATTACCTCAGGAACAACAAATCATAACAGATAGAAAAGATAATCAAAGCTTTGAATTACCAGCAAACAGTATTTTTATCATACAAGATTCTATTGCATTCATGCTGAGAGAAAAATTGGGTAATCAATCTCTCTTTCCTCTCATTGAAATGCTTCTACTGCCTGCTCAAACTCTTACCACAATCTTAAGCAGTTTCTGTTGCCAGCATCAGCAATGGTACCACTTACAAACCTTCATGGCATTGAGACATGAAGATACAGGTAAGAGATGCGGAGAAGAATTTCTCTGAGGCCTAAACATCATTAAACTGTGGTACCCAGACTCAATGATGGACCTCATTGATCCTTGATTCCTGGTATTCATGCTCTTATATATTCCAGACCCACCTTGAATTATGGTAGGCTTATGTGACCAAAAGAATATAGAAGTGACAATGTGTAATTTCTGCAGCTAGGTCATAAAGATACTACAGCTATCACTTTGCTCTCATGGACCATTCACTTTGGGGGAAGCCAAAGCTATGTTCTGAATACACTCAAGCAGCACTGTGGAGAGATCTCCATGGGGAGGAAGTGAGGCCTCCTACCAACAACTAGCACCAACTTGGCAAACAAGTGAGCCTCCTTAAGAACAGATCCTCCAATCCTCAGTCAAGCCTTCAGATGACAGTAGCCCTAACCAAAATCTTAACTATAACCTCATGAATTAGAACCACCCAACTATGCCACTACCAAATTCCTGACCCACAGAAACTATAATATATATTTATTGTTATTTTAAACCACTAACTTAATTTGTTTCACAGCAATAGATAGCTAACACATAGTAACAAGAGTAAATGTCTAGGATTACAGAGCATGCGATGCCAGTGCTAAGTGTTGCATCCTGAATGACAGAGGCACTCAAGTATTTTCAAGTACTTTAAATATATGATATGCAGGGCCCTCTAAAACTCAGAGCTCAGAGCAAGTTTCTCTGTTGCCTGGGTCTAACAATGGTACTGTTACCAAACATGGTAGTTATTAAACACTAAGACCAAAAGAAGTTTATTAGACTTGATAGGCCTGAGTATGCGATATTAATATTTTAGATCACTCACAGATATTACATTTGGTAGTATATTTAAATATGTTTAAACAGTGGAAAACTTCTTGCTTAGTGTGTCCAGTAAAAGCATTACTTTCCTAGCTCCACAAATAATTTTTTTATAGGTATATAAAATAATTAGGAAAATAAGAGGACCAAGATAACCATAAAATGGTCACAATGACTACATTTACAGAATTTTCAAAAAACAAAAGCAATGTAAAAATCCTTCTGGAGAACATATTTTGTTCTTTCTAAAGGAAGGTTTAGAAACAACATATTTAATCTGAAGTAGAGATGAATAAAAATTATCATAGAAGTTATACACTAAACAGGCATTAATAATAAGTATTCTGTGATGATCTAATCTCTGCACCTTTCTTTTCCTCGCAGTGAAGACAACTTGATCCATACTCAGAATAAACCCTATCCTCGTAATTGTGACTAATTCTAAACTTCAGTAGAAATGTGAGTAGGTCTGGCCCAATTCATGGAGATTTGGCATCAAGGCAGGCTTAAAGCTAACCTGGGCCTTAGTTCCCAGATCCAGGTTCTGGCCTTGTTCTTAAAAACCGATTATCATGTTGTGCACTTTTTGTTGTGTCCAGAAAACAAGATGTGGTAGACAACATCATGTTCTCTCTCTCAATAATAAGGGTCCCACCTTATTCTTGCAATTTGCCCACATAGAGAACATAATCCCTGAGCCCAAACTAGACCTAACTGCTATATATGCACTCACACTTATGATTTTGATAAACTAGAAGGATCTCTGAGTTGTCCCTTATGTTATCCACCCTGAGGATAATTACCTACCTAAATTCCCACCTACTGGTGTCACATCTCTATAAAATCAATCATGTTCTGCCTGGACTTCCTGCAAAACATAACATGCAGTTCATTGGGTGTCCCTCTCATTAGTGTCTATGCCAACCCTGTGGTGGGGTTAATTCAAAGTCCTGAAAACTTCCATACATCCTGTCATATTATGGTTAGCCAAATATAGTTAGTTCAGACTATACCCAGTAAAGTAGAATCCAGAAAATACATTTTTCCTGAAGGAGGCAGAATTACTTAAGAAATAACAATTTTTTCATAATGTTCTAGCGAGAGTTGTACTTTATAATCAAACTAACGGCATTCTTTTCCTAAAATAAAACAAAACAACAAAAAACACTGTCTCTAAATTCTCCACAAAATGTATGCATCTGAAATGCTACTATGCAATATGTATTTAAGACTGTCTTGGGCTAAAGATAAAAACTAATAACAGATGTCCAACACCAGGATTTTATATTCTGAAATTCTAACTCTAGATTTAGAAGCCAAAATACAGCTTATGTCAAATACACTCCTCTAACAGAAAAACACATGAGAAAAGAGGAGCAGGCGCTCCTGTCTATAGTTAGCAAAGTAAACATCTCTGAAGTCTGGGTGCCTTAAGGGTGTTATTTTGCCCACCATTCTAGGCTGTGATATTTTTATCTTCATAGGAAGAAAACTAAGTACAGTTTTGCTTTTTGTCAAACTTTAAATGTAATGTGATTTGATTATTTATAATCCATTTCTAAGGGTCTGAAAAATTCCTTGAAAAGCATCAGTATTTTGAGAACAGTTTTTCAGGTATAGTTGAAAGTAACTGCCATCTCCAACTTCATTTTACTTTTCAATCCTGGCAAGTCAGTTCTGGCATAAAATTTTTAGGTCTGTGAAGCCATATAAATTTGCATGGCTAACTTGGTACAAGACAGAGACTACCGATTACATCAAGCTAAGAGCTCTGTAAATGCTTTTTTAAAAAAGCTACTATAGAATTTCCTGATTGAGCGCTGCAAAATAAAGTTTGGAAATTCTGCACTAAAAAGGAAGCTACTTGGAGTGAGGTATAAGAAATCTGAAGTGAACAAATACATAAATCCGCTCTCCCTGCCTCCCCTACGTTTTTTTAAACAAGATTCTTCTTTTCTGTTATGAATCAGTGTACAGCCTTTTAAAGAACCTGGCTCACATCAGATATGTTCCATGAAGAGTCTCAGATAAAGACATTAAAGCAGGTAAAACAAAACAGTAGTAGTTCTATGGTATTTAAAGGCTCCTGACCAATAAAGATCGTCTACCACCTTGTTTTTTACTGAAATCTCGAGAATAAACTTGAGTTAAACTCAAATATCCACAGATAGAGAGCAAAAGGATGAATCAGTAATAGCCTCTTGGGCTTCTCTATCTTCAAAGGTTAGTTTTATTGAAGGCAAAGAGAGCCCCAGGATATCCTCTAATATTAATTAACAATAAGGGTTTTGATCTGGTTGTGACATGTAGGGAGTGTGTACTCAAAAGCATGAGTAGACACATATATTGACTAATATTAACTGTGATTACAGGACGTCTTTAAAAATAATCATTGTGATTAGTAAGTACTTACGCTAAAATCCTGAAATCAAAAATGGCTTAAAATACAAGCAAGAAAAAGTCATTTGAAATGCCAACAATATAGGATCAAGGAACAAGTGAATTTGTTAATATGACTATTTAAAAATAATCTTTTGTTCTAAAATATACCAAATTCCTAACAAAAACAGTTCTCCTACTTCAAACTAAGGGTCTTGATTGAAAAAAGAAAGTGTGTTACAAATATCAAATCTATAAACACTGAATAAATATTTTATTTTGGGAAGAAAGAATTTTCTGGGAAATAAGATTTAAGTGGAAATAAATGTTAACACACATGCTATATTTGAACATACAAATAATTGCCTCTTGAATAACCAAAATAATATGCCATTCTAAAATCTGTCAATTTCAATTGCATTCATAAAATATTTATACTAAGAGAAGATAGCACTTATTTATAAGTCTACAATTTCATTAAAAGAAAAACACAGACACCACTAAGCTCATTCACAACAACTTAATTCCATGCTTTGTGTTTACTCAGGGAAATGAGTGATCATTTGGCTAGCAGTATGAGCACGTGATTTACAGCAATATCCGCCAAACGTAAAATTAGTAATATTACTAACTTATTAGACAATTTTAGACAAGGCTTTTACTCTATTTCTGTGACTATATGTATACATAATATGATTACTATTTTTGCAAACTATTCATACAAAACATGAAACTTTACTACACAGCTGAGAATCCAATTCAGTAGTCCAAAGAAACTTATCCTGATCAATATGTAGAAAGACCTGAACTCAGATTTTGAAGTTTTTCATGGTTATTGCTTTCACTGTACTGACTGTCAGACTGTTTCATATAATACATAAAACAGAAAGTGAAGTAAATTACTAATTTCTGGCCTTAAATTCAGAGACAAAAAATCTAAGTGCAAAATGTCAATAAAGCTTTATAGATTTCTCTAAAAACAACTACCATTATTCTATAAATTCTATGTTGTAACTATTTAAAACTGAATCCTACTCCATGCTCATAAGACAGATTATATAGCTCTGCCTAAAATTTAAGGAAAACAGCTAATTTAAAACCCAAAAATCAAAACGTATCATGTGCCTCATAATTATATACACCTCCTATGTACCCATAAAAATTAAAAATTAAAAATTTAGAAAATATTACTTTAAATAATTAAGCATAGGTGATACTTGTGATAAAGTACATCTTCTAATACTACTCTACTAATGATAGTAAATGAAGTAATGTGATATCTACACAGAAGTACTACAGTGAAATATCATTCCAAACTTCTAAATACCTCTCAAACCAGCAGAAAATTAAAACAGTGTTTGACTTATGCAAAGCCAAAAGTTTCTCAGATACTGGCACGTTCAGAGTTCAGCATTTTTAGGTTTCTATCACATTCTTTCAAATGTGTAAGTGTCACCCATGTACTTCATACTAGCCTGGCATCTTTTAGTTTTGTCACTGTATTTCACAACGGTACACATAATTTAATAAATTATCACAAGAACATGACCATATTCATATTCTACATACCTACTATTTTCTACATCAAAGTGAGTGAAAAGATTATCAAAAGATCTTTTCCTTTTACTGTTATTAAAACAGTAATAAATGACCATGATTCTCATGGAATTTTAACCATCTAAATTGAAATACAAGAATCCTATGATACATAATATCTTTTGAAGATGATTTTATTTATAATAAAGAGAAAGAATAAGGGGGGCATTTATAACATAGGATAATATATTCTGGGACAGTCTCTGGGGTCAGCCTTCCCATAAGTTGACATGTGGCTGTAACTGCATTTCACTCTAAGTATTCACATTTTCCTTATAAATAGAGACAAACCATTTTGTGGTAAAAATGATAAAAAGTACATACAGCATACATAATATATTACAGCACTAGAAAGACTTTTTATAATAAACATTAGAAAAAAATGAATATATGTGTTTTTCAAATGCAATTTTTCTAAAGATAAATCTATTACAAATGTGTATATTTTAAAAGCAATAAAACTTTGCAAATTTTGTAATAAAAAAGAACACTGCAATAAAACAAGGGCCCCATAGTCATTTCATTCACTATCTTTCCACTGTTTTCTTAAACTCCCTTTTACAATTCAATAGATTCCTGTTAGATAATTTTCTAATTCCCTCTGGATTACAAAACCAGAAGTTGTCTATAAAGTTCTCTGAATAATTTTATAATTCATTATACAGTAGGAAACTAGAAATTACCTATACGTTGCCAAAACCAAAATCAAGTTAATGTCCACATTAGATCAGCAATATTAGCAAGTGAAATAATAGGTGGTTATCTAAGTGATAACAGGGCTTTGAGAAAATACTCAATTTGCCCATCAATGTCTAAAATGGTGACATTGCAGATTAGCTATTTGCCTTAAGACTCTATTTTATTTATTTATTTTTTTGAGATGGAGTCTTACTCTGTCACCCAGGCTGGAGTACAGTGGTGTGATCTCAGCTCACCGCAACCTATGCCTCCCAGGTTCAAGTGATTCTCCTGCCTCAGCCTCCTGAGTAGCTGCGATTACAGGCACCTAACACCAAGCCCAGCTAATTTTTGTATTTGTAGTAGAGACGGGGTTTCGCCATGTTGGCTAGGCTGGTCTTGAACTCCTGACCTCAAGTAATCCACCCGCCTTGGCCTCCCAAAGTTCTGGGATTACAAGCATGAGACACTGGCATCCAGCCTTCAGACTCTATATACTTAAAATAATTACTAAAGGGTAAGGTAGCATTTTAAGCATTGGAAGTAATTTATATATTATGGCAAATGATTTTCTTGGTTCTTTTATTAATATCATACATTGATAGCAGAAGGATGAAAATTTGAAGATACAGAATGAAGAAAATAAGACTAAAGAAAACCAACCACCTACTGCCAATCTTTAGAATTTTAGATTAGAAATTGGATACCTAATAAATAGAAAGGTATTTTCTGTTGGGGTATGCATATGAGGGCTAAAATGTTAAAAAAAAATTGACATACCAATGTATTCAAGTATAAGAGAGTATAGTTAAATGAGATGGCACACAAAATACTTATCACAGTGCTTAAGAACTTAAAAATGGTGATAATGGCAATGGTGATGGCAGTTTCTACTGTTATAACCATTGTAAGATTAGTTTTTAAGTTGAATATAACTGCAGGGAAACAAAATGTCTGACTTATTTTGTATTTCTTGACAGTTTGGTAGGTTTATCTTAATACATTAAAATCTTTAAACTTTAAAATAACTGTATCTCATTTTGGCCAGACATCATGAAAAAACAAATCATGCCTCTTCTAAGCAGTGTGAGTAGAAGACAGAGCAGAAATATCTAAGCAGTAAGGAAAAGGATTCTGGATTTAGATTCAGAGGAGCTGTGCTCAATTGCTGATTGTACCACTTCTAGCTAATTGATCTGAGCAAGTCTTTTTACATCTCTAAGTTTTATTTTCCTCACTTATATTATGGTGACATTAATACTGTGTTTTACCTTCAAGGAATGTTGCAAAGCTTGAAGGATAAAATGTTTCAAAATGATTTGAATATTCTGGTGAGAGCTGCGGTCCTTTAGTATTAAGATTTTATTCAGGTACACCAATTTTAGAAAAGCTTTTATGAAAATCTCACTTTTTATCTTTACAGACTATACTAGCTTAACAAGGAGACCCTCAGGATGCTTCTCTGGATGACATTTTTCTCATTTGCTAACAAATGGGGTACTAGATGATGCCAAAATTTCCTCCCAACTCTGAAATTATTATATTACCTAGTAAAATTAACTTTCCTTGATTTTATTAACCTGAAAACACAAGAAGCTGTAGCAAACTAATTGCTGAATTAACAGCTGAAGCAGGCATTTTAAAAACCTCTAGAACACGAGGTTGAGCCTCTACAACATCTGGTCATGTAGATAGGTTGAATGGTACTACCATTTGTGTTTCAAGTTGTTCACATATTTTCTGTGACATTTCAGCTCCTCACCATAGAGATAAGGGTTTGCCCCACTGGTATAGTAAAAGAGTTAGAAGTGTTAAAAGTTGAGTTACTTTTTAATGTAAATTTTCCTTTATATTCTCAAGTATTATTTGATATACCATTTAAGGGGCAAAAATTAAAATGGCATGATTATAAACAACAGTAACAAAAAGCAAAAAGTATCTCCATATGTTAATAGGTAACAACACGTAACTAGGTTATGCTGCTTTAAAATGAACCTCAAAAAACACAAATTGAGATACCTGTCTCCCCTTAAAACCCTTCTTTCCACGGATCCCAGGAAGGCCCTAGAATATAGAAAAGAAAAAGAAAATATTTGTTGAATGAATGAATTAGGCTCTATAGATCTTTTTTCCCCCAATGTAAATTAATAAAGTATGCAAAAGACAGAAACAAATTGTTCTATAAACTAACATGATATTCAGAAAAGTCTCAATATATTAATTTAACTGAGGCAGCCTCTTTCCTTCTTCAAAACAAAATTCTGCTTTTATTCAGGAATCCATCCCATCTATATTTCCAAATGGGATCCTGACATTTCCCTGGAGATAGTTATTTGTCCAGAGAGAGGCATATTACCAAAGTCGGCAAAACCAGATGAACATGAAGGTCTTATTTTTCATATCTAAAGGACAACACTCTCCTCTCTGTCTCCCTCTCTCTGTCTGGACTGCCACTGCACATTTAACCTGTGCACTGGCAATCTTGCAATAATATGGGAAATGAGCCTTAGGTTAAAGACAACATTAGAAAAGGTAAAGCAGAGAGATGAATCTAGAGCCCATCTAACATATAGATTTCTGGTCATGTAAGAAGCAGTAGGGTACGGTACTTAAGCATCCAGGCTTTGGAGCCAGACAACCTTTGTCAAATCCTGGTTCTGCTCTTACTACCTGTATAGTAATAGTCTAAGACAAATTGCTTTCTCCATGTGTCCCTCATTTTCTTCATCTATGCTGAGAAGAATAACAATACCTATCATTCAATAAATGGTTTTATACATAAAGAAGTTAATTCGTGTGTGTGTGTGTGTGTATGTGTGTATATGCATACACATGTATATTTAAAAGTTTATTTAAAACTTCATGTATATATACCTATATAAAGAAGTTAATTCAGGTATATAAACCATTTATTGAATGTTATATATATGTACATACATTTAAAACATTTAATGTACATATACATAAAACATTTAATAAATCATTTGCTATTATCATCATCATCATCATCATTAAAAA
This sequence comes from Cacajao melanocephalus, assembly GCA_963573385.1. NCBI lineage: Eukaryota > Metazoa > Chordata > Mammalia > Primates > Pitheciidae > Cacajao > Cacajao melanocephalus. Next base: position 42,720 of record CAUYLG010076467.1, read on the forward strand.
TATCCCTATGTTTAAGCCAGTTTGAATTGTGGTTTTCTGTTATTTGCAGATTAAAGCATCTTACTTGATACAATCACTTTGAGACTTGTAGACTAAGAAGTCTATAACAACCATGTAGCTTGAGATTAATAGTACATACAGACGAGTTAGACGACATCATTGGTTGAAGTAATCCATTTACGTTCAAGTCAATAGTGTTTAAAAAATACTCATGTATCTGATCATCAAAAAAGAGTTCACAGGTAAGAAAGAGGACTCATTCATTAAGACTTTATGCATATTTACATAATACAACCAACCTTTTTTTTTTTTAAAAAGAATAATTTCTAAATTTTCAGTAGCTTTCCTAAATCTCATTAAGAAGCCAAATAGTGCAGACAGAATTATATAAGCATTTTTCATATATATACATGTATATATGTGTACATGTTTCATATGTATGTATGTATGTGTATACACACAATATGCATGTATATGTATAATACTGACTCCCTGAAATGATTCTATTTGTTTTCAGGAGTGCTTAGCATTATTGCATCCTGTTTTCTTCTGCTTTTTTGTACTTAACTGCTTTATAACACCCTTTTAGCTATATTATTCATAGTTTTAATAAGAATTTTGACATAGCCAAATAATATTAGGACATGGTACCCATAATGGGCCCAATATCAATAACTCATCTTGTATTCATATGTTGAGACACATCTTGATATTTTCATATAGACTGGTAAAAATTAATGAGTGTGATTACAGCACTGTGCCTATTGATAGCCAGTGTCAATGCCGGGCTTAAGATCATTAAATCCAAGATGACAACATTTTACAAAGATATACAATTTTGGTTTATTAAATAATTTATGAGAAATAAGTTCATGTCAAAGGATCAGAAAAGGACTGTATCATGAGCGGCAGAGTAATTAACAATGTAAACTGGAATCACTGGGTCAAGAAGAGTAGATCAATTCTTTGCCTGGTCAATGAGATACATTACCTGTTAGTCTGCTGTAGTACATGAAGGTTAGGTGGCTTAGTTGTAGAATTATCCTGAAGATATTTTTTGCTATTGAACAAAATAACTTGCTATGTTCACCAGGGGAAAATCTTTACCTCATCTCACCAAAGATGGCTAGACATTTTTATTATCATTACAGCACATTTAAACTCTTTGATTACTTTTTCTATGCAGGGGCATTCACAAGTAATTACAATAAAATATAATTTAATTTGCTCACTAAAAACTATATATTTGAAAAATTTATTTAGCAAAGGATCTGGTTCACCTTCATTTGCAAAAATCACTTTCCAGAAATTAACATTTTGGCCTGAATTGCATTCTTATAATGATAGGGGCGAAGGCTGAATCCTGAATATGATTCTCTAATTTCAAATTTCATGACAATATACTAACATTATTCAATTCTACTGTTTTCAATTAAACTGGCAATGTAAATTAAGATATCAAAAAGAAATCACCGCATATAGATTGCATATAGCACTGAAAACTAGATATGATGAAGCCGCAATGCCATAACTCTTAAAAATAACTTCATTAATGTTTTTAAGTATAACAAACCATTTTGCAAAGGTTCCACCTTTACTTATAAGTACCCATATTTATGAACAGCTGTCTCATTCTTAAATTAAACAAAAATATATCTTCTGAGTCTAAATTCTTTACTGTACATTGCTCTCAAAATCAAGACGTCAATAATTTATACTCAAAGATAATGAAATACAAAATAAAAATTTCATAATTAGATATTTTAAGATTTTGGCATGTATTTTTAAAATTTGAATTCAAAATATATTTCTATCATGCTACTTTCTTTTAACAAAATTCAGTAAGATTTTCAAAAGTCAAATTACGTTTCTGGTAGGTTATTTTTCTTAAATTTGGCTTGCTAACTCCGGTAAGATTACTTCCCTGACATCTGATCTTATGACCACCGTTGTACATTATCATAAGTATATCACTTTAGAAATACTATCTGGAGGGCATGGACTTACCCTTTCTCCTTCAGGTCCCAGTTGTCCTGCTTCTCCAGGAGAGCCAATAAAACCCTTAAAAGAAGAAAATAATCTGTATATTATTTCATTTCAATATTCTCTCCATAAGTGATTCTAAATAGAAGTACTAAAAATTTTATTTGTAGCAGTATGAAATACTTCTCCTCATCCAATTGCTTTTTTATCCAAAAGTTACAGCTCAATCTTCCCATTAAAAAAATACACAAAATATAATTTAAGAAATGGTGACTAATAAAAATAAGCCCAAATAATTTCCTTCACTAAATTTTGTAGTGGGCAGAAAATATATGACAATAATTAGCTAAAATTTAAGACAGATTGGAGGTAACAAAAGAATATAAGTACAGTGGAGGAAGAGATACATTTCAATGTGGCAGGAGGCAAAGGCAATCAAAGAAGACTTCAAAGGAGACTGTCACTTGAGATAGGTCTAGAGAATAAGTAAAATCTTGATGAGCAGAAGCTTCAGAAAGAATGCTCCAAGAGCAATTAGGGTAAATAGAGACATAATAGGACATTTTTGTTAATGGTAACAATTGGGGAGTATTTGTAAATAGTAATTGATCACATTTTATATAAAACACGCTTTGTGTATAAGATAGTTTTATATGTAAAATGCTTTATGTGTAAGACCCATCCTGCCTTAATAAAGATTCTAATCTGGTCTGAGAAACAAGCAATACATATAAATAATAATGCAAGCTACTTCATTCTAACATAATTTAATTATATCTCACTGTGGCAAATAACTCATTTCATCAATTTTACAGATAAAGTATATGGTAGTTTGGGGGCTAGATTAAAGAGAGCCTTAAATTTCAGAATAAAAATTTTAGACTTCATATATTAGGCAAACGGAAGGTACTGATTTTAGGGAGTATGGTAGTGTACTGATGTTATGCTGTATTTCTAAAATATTAATCTGTTAGTAGGATACAGCATACAGCCATGACAGGAAACATTGAATGTAGGCAAATCTGTTAGAAGGCTCTGTAAGTGGTCTGCATTTGAAGAATTATGGGGTCCAGATCACTGGTTCAACAAACATTATTTTAGTAGGCATTTGGTGTCAGGCACTGGGTTTATACAGATGCATATGAAAATCAGTGCCCTCAAGAAGTACACAGTTTATTAGAAAAGAGGGTCATACAAATAGATAATTGTCATATCATATGATAATTGTAACATGATTAAGTAATAGGTGATATGACAAATAGACAATCAGAACTTTGGAAGCAGAATGACCAACTTTGCCTAGAGAGAAGATTAATGGTGTTTTACTTTACTGAGGAGCAACATTTAAGCTAAGTCCTGAAGAAAAGAAAAGGCAAGGATAACAATATGCCATCAGTCATCAATCAGAATGAAATGACACAGCATTTACAAAAAATTGCAAATAGTCTGTGTGATTGGTGGGCAAGAGGTGACTTTGGAAAGGGTGGCAGGGGGTCATATAATGAAGAGTCTTTTTTGTTATGATAGAAAATCTGCAATGTACACTGTAAGTCAAAAAAATTAGACACAGTTTTGATATAATCATATTTTCACTTAGATTACAGTGAGTCAAACAGGTCTTTATCTGTCCATAAGAATGAAGAGAAAGATGACTCTAAAGTTTACAGTTGGATTGATAGGCAAATGGTAACCACTGATAGAAATATGGAAAACAAATAGAAAAGCTGAATTTGAAATAAGGAGGATGAGTTTTGTTAGTTATTTTGAATTTGTGGTTATAATGAGGTATTCAAATATAATTATTATGGCAGGGAGTTGGGAGATGTGAGGTTCAGAGAAAAAGCTCTTAGAGAAAAAAGTCTGAAAGACAGATATGTCTAAAGTCTTAAAGATAAACTAAAGCTCTGAGGAGAAAATAATAGAAGTTATCACTGATCAGACAGAGGGTGAAATAGGGGTGTGAGAGAAGAGCAGTTTTATGGATACAGAGAAAAGCCAAAGTATAAAAGAATTTGAAGTAGAGATACAAGAGGTCATTTTTACTAAGTTCTAAATAAAAGCTAATTATTTTGAAACAGAATGGGTGATTTTTCAGAGTAAATGCTTCTGTAATAACAAACACTAAAGTATTCAAGCATTACAAAAGTAAATGTTATTTGTATACCCATTCCAGCATTATTCACAAATATCAAAAGGTGGAAGCAACCCAAATGTTCATTAACAGACGAATGGATAAACAAAGTGTATATATATAAAATGGAATAATATTTAGTCTTAAAAATGAAGGATTCTGACACCTGCCACAAGATGGATGAACCTCAAAGACAATTATGCTAAGTGCAGTAAGCCAGTTATGAAAGCACAGATAGTGTATGATTTCACTTACATGATGTACTTAGAGTTGTCAATTTCATAGAGACAGAAAGTCGAATGGTGGTTGCCAGGGACTGGGAGTGGAGAATGGGGAATCGTTTATTGGGTACAGAGTTTCAGTTTGGGAAGATGAAAAAAGTTTTCAAGATGGATGGTGGCAATGGTGATACAACAATGTGGATGTACTTAAGGCCACTAACTATATACTTCAAGAGGGTTTATAAATGGAAAATTTTAAGTTATATATGTTTTATATTTTTAAAAAAAGGAAAGAGAAAAATGTATCAAGAATCATATCTAAGTTGCCTAGAATAAAAACTTTTGGAAGGTTTTAGTTCCTTAGAGTTTAGTTAAGTATTGCCATTAAAAAAGTTGCCACCATCCATCTTGAAAACTTTTTTAGGCATTTTTCCTTGTCAAAGATGCCTGAAGTTGCCTTATGTTCCACAGATTATATGAACAAGGAAAAATTAAAAGAAAAGAGTGAGAGAGAATTTGTTTGCTTATACATAACTTTGATAAAGTGAAAACATCTATAATTTTCTCACTTGAAAGCCAAGCAGCTGGAGAACGGGAAATATTTCTTTTAAAGTGAAGCATACAAAAGTAAGCATTTAGGCTTATGATGACAAGCTGTGTACATTTTCAGAATTATCCGTTGATGACTTCAAGTGTAAAGTCAGCTAACTTTTGTTTTAATATATGCAACAGGAGTTTTTGTTAGAAATAAAAGGAAAAGACACCCTAACTGGTGTATACTTATCAGTGGATTAAATAATCAGTTAATAACTCGAGAACTGAAGTCAGAACTCCAACATAGCCTGCACAGTGTAAGGTGAACATTTTAAAATTAGATATTTTAAATAGAATAATGTTATAAGCAATTGCTTAGATGTATTATAGAGGTTTCTTGATCATCTTTACACTGATTCTAACAGAAACAAGATATCAGCAGTACCCAAAAAAGAAACCACACAGAGTTGAGGTCATTCTCAAAATACCACCATTAAACTAGAGTTTACTGTGTAATAAAACAAAAAAAACACTAAAGATAATAATACATTTTTGCTTTTTGGTTTGAAGGTTGTAGATCCAGTTAGAAGCAATTTTGTGTCACTAGCAGGAGCACTAGAGGGCCGGGAGAGGTTCTATACACTTTTACTTTTGGGGCAGGTAGCATATTATTACATAGAGAAATGCCAAAGAAGGGTTTAAAAATTATGATCTGTTTTAAATGTTTACATTAGCCAAAATATTTCTGCTAATACCAAACAATACCATCAAATAACTGCCAATGAAAAGCTAATTTTTCATGATTCATGAAAATACTCATGTACAATGCATAACATTTAGTATTTACCAATAACAGGACACAAATTAAGTGAAAAACATCTTTTCCTCTAAATGTGTTTCTATGACTTTCATCTCTTTAACTAGATTTGAAGTTAATGTCAAAAATCTACATTTGATAAAGCTGTACCCTACAACCTCCAACAACTTTATCTTCGATAAAACTGACAAAAATAAATAATCAGGAAAGAATACCCAATTCAATAAATGGTGCTGGGGAAACTGGCTAACCATATGCAGAAGAATGAAACTGGACCCCTACCTCTGATTACTATATAAAAATTAACTCAAGATGGATTGAAGACTTAATATGTAAGACCTCAAACTACAAAAATCCTAGAAGAAAACCTAGGACATACCCTTACAGACATTGGCCTAGGGAAATAATTTTTGACTAAATCCTCAAAAGCAACAAATAAAACAAAAACAAAATTTGGCAATTGCGACCTAATTAAACTAAAGATTTTCTGCAGAGCAAAAGAAACCATCAACAGAGTAAATAGACAACTTACAGAATAAGAGAAAATATCTTCAAACCATGCATCTGACAAAGGACTAATAACCAGAATTTATAAGGAGCTTAAACAAACCACAAGAAAAAAATAAATAACTTCATTAAAAAGTGGGCAAAGGACATGAACAGACACTTCTCAAAAGAAGATATACAAGTGGCCCACAAACATGAAAAAATATTCAACACAACTAATCGGAGAGATGCAAATCAAAACCACAAGGAGAGACCATCTCACACCAGTCAGAATGGGTATTATTAAAAATTAAGAAAATAACATAAACTAATGAGGTTTCAGAAAAAAATGGAATGCTTATACATTGTTGGTGGTAATGAAAATTAGTCCAGCCCCTGTGGAAACAAGTTTGGAAATTTCTCAACTAAAAATAGAATTACCGTTTGACCCAGCAATCTCATTACTGGGTATATACCCAAAGAAAAATAAATTCTACCAAAAAGACATCTGCACTCATATGTTTATGGCCATACTATTCACCATAGAAAAGACATAAAATCAATCCAAGTGCCCATCAATAGTGGACTGCATGAAGAAAATGTGGTACATATAGACCATGAAATACTACAGTGCCATAAAAATGAACAAAACCATGTCCTTTGCAGCACCATGGATGCAGCTGGAGGCCATTATCCTAAACAGAAAACAAAATACTGCATGTTCTCACTTATAAATGGGAGCTAAACACTGGGTATACATGGACACAAAGATGGGAACAACAAACACTGTAGATTCCCTAAGAAAGGAGGGCCAGAAGAAGGCAACAGTTGAAAGACTACCTATTGGGTACTATGTTCACTACTTTCGCAACAGAATCACTAGAAGCCCAAACCTCAGCATTACACAATATAACCATGTAAGAAACCTGCGCATACCCCTGAATCTAAAATATTTTTTTAATATACATTTGAGAGCCTTTATGAATGTGAAACTCTCTACTTATTCCAATCATACTCCCAAGTGTGAAACCTAACTAAAGGGTGAAAACCTAACTGAAAGTACAACTTAAGAGGGTTACAGCCTAGACAATTTTCAGTACAAATGCGAAAGAGAAAAAAACAAAAGGATGTATAATACAATGCAAAAATGGTACACAGAAGAACACAGTTATATAAATCATCGATGCAAGATGACAAAATGCAATAAAAGTTGAACAGTACCAAATATATTTTGCATATATTTCTTGGAGTTACTGGTTTATGAACAGAAGAAACTCTCAAATTCAAATAACAATTATAGAATCCATATAGTAAATACATACCATATACTATACACTATACCTTAAGAATGCTAATCATGTCTAATTTTTCACAACTACCTAAAAGTAAGTTTCATCATGACCATTTAATAAATAATGAGATAAGAAAAACAAAGCACAGAGAGACGGAAATAACATCAAAAGTCACAAAGCTGGTAAAAGAAGTATTAAGGGGAAAAAAAGCCTATCTAACTCAACAGCCTGTGTTCTTGGCCACTCATCTCTTCTTGCTTCTCAAATCCAAGTCAACATGTGTTTTAAGTGCAATTTCTAATAAAAAATACATGACATTTCCTCATTATATGGTTACTTGATGCAAGAACAAAGACAGCATGAGCTAGTGGAAAGAGGTCAGAGCTAAAGGTGAAAAGACATTGGTTCTAGTTCTAGCCAGCTATAACTTTGCTAAATCAATTAAGTTCCTTAGCTTCCTATTTTTCTCGTCAGTAAAATGGGGATGATAGACCTGTTCTCCTACATCACAGGGCTGATGGCAAAATAAAAGAATAAAATAACTATGAAAGTATTTGGAAATGTTTAATAATTTTTAAAATGTAAGACATCATTATTGCACATATTGTTTAAATACCCTATGCTTTACTTCTTTTAAAAAGGCATTTTAGATAATATAAGGCACAAATGTAGACTCTGGAAAATATTTCACTATTAAAAATAAAGAATTTTAAAAACATATTTTTAAAATTTTATACACTATATATATGATATGGTTTGAACGTTTGTCCCCTCCAAATCTCATGTTAAAATGTGATTTCTAATGTTGGAGGAAGTGACTGGATTGTGGGGGTGGATCCCTCATGGATGGTTTAGCATCATCCCCTTAGTGATAAGTGAGTTCTCAACTCATGTGAGATCTGGTTGTTTGAAAGAGTCTGGGACCTTCCGTTTTTCTCTCACTTGCTCCCACTCTTGCCATATGACATCGCCTACTCTCCCGTCACCTTCTGCTGTGACTATAAGTTTCCTGAGGCCCTCACAAGATGCAAATGCTGGAGCCATACCTGCATGGCCTGCAGAACTATGAGTCAACTAAATTTCTTTTCTTCATAAATTATCCAGCCTCAGGATTTATAGTGATGCAAAAAGTGACAAATACAATGTAATATAGCAATTTGTATTTTCCTTCCTTATTGAATAAACATGGCTAACATTTCCTTTAATGGTTTGGAAGTAAAATGGGATGTTCTGGATACGATAAGGTTATTTTCTTCTTTGCAGATATTTCTTTACTCCTGATAGTTTTTGTATAATAAAATCTCAGCCTTGAACTACTATGAATTTCTTTACCTCTTCATATTTTTTATATCATGACTTCCTTAGGTCTGTATCCATTCATATATAAATAATACTACAAATGTTTATAGAGCACATTCTAACATGTCAGACATTATGCTATGGAAATAAATATAATGTTGCAAAATCGACCACAATGAAACTGCTTTCTGTCACCATAGAAATGAAAGTAACTACTGTAGTAAGCAAGTGTATTCAGGCTAAGAGAGTGTAGAAATGATAAGCGTTTTATATATTTCATTCTACTTTTAGGCAAGCATGCTTAACAAAATGATGGAAATGCCTACTTACTCGTACACCTTTAGGACCTGGATTACCTTCTCGTCCAGCTAAACCCTGGTGTAAACAAAAGACATTGTCATCATACTACAGTACTTTTTAAAGAGTTGTTAATAAATAGATAAATAAAAGGGCATATAAAGAATTATCATTTTCAAAACTATAGAATTCAGATTACGAACGTTGAGGAATTTTAGAATTTCTGAACCAAAAGAGGCATCGGAAATAATCTGTACACAAGTATATTTTAGATATATAAATAAAGTATATTAACACACTGTCAGATTTAAAACATTTTTTTCATTACATTGTTTCTCATTGGAAGACTGTGTTGTTTTAAAACATTTCTAATTAACTTATTCTAAAAGACATTCCCATAAATTTTTAAAAAGATAAACATATTTTAAACTTTAGATCAATGTTAATGTTTACATATTCATGTTTTATATTTTTCATGTAACATATTATCACTTGATAGTAAGAGTCTAACATAGAATACCTCCAAATGTTTTTAAAGTCCTAAAAAATTGAATTTTGTTAACATTTTCTTTGCTTATTTACTTCCCTCATTCTTGAGATTAATAAAGATAAAAATGTAACTTTATTTATTATTTGAGACAGAGTCTCACTTTGTTGCCAGGCTGGAGTGCAGTGGCACGATCTTAGTTCACTGCAACCTCCACCTCCCGGGTTCAAGTGATTCTCCTACCTCAGCCTCCAAAGTAGTTGAGACTACAGGCATGCACCACCAAGCCCAGTTAATTTTTGTATTTTTAGTACAGATGAGGTTTCACCATGTTGGCCAGCATGGTCTTGATCTCCTAAACTCATGATCTGCCTGTCTCAGCCTCCCAAAGTGCTGGGACTATAGGCATGAGCTACCGCACCTGGCCTTATTAACTTTAGAAGTATTCAGTTTATGAAAACTTAGGAAATACACCTTGTTCTATTAATAATCTACATGAAGTAGAGAAAGTTAGAACTTAGAATACATATAAAATGATTAGAATGAATTTTTAAAACAGTATGCGAATAACTGAATTCAGTTCAGATAAAAGTGTTTGGTAGTGATACACTGTTTCTCAAGTTTTTATAACTGTGTTATTTAAAAATGATGTTTATTAAAGGGAGTCTTAACTCTTACAATTACTTCATTTTGTTCAGTGACAGTATTGTAAAATCAATCAGGACTGTTTTAAAGAACTTATTAACACTTGGACATTTTAATTTTGAAGGTTCCATTGTATATCACATCAAATATTTAAAAGCCGCATTCCAATTATAATAAAATTTTCTGCAGAAAAATTTTAATGGATTTCTACAACTTTGATTTTGAAATTATTTCTCTATGAGTTATTCATTATTTAATAAAAACAACTATTTGAACATTAATTCTCAAAATCAGAAATACAATGTATTAATAAATAGGAACATAAAGAGAAAAGTCTAAATATAGTTACTGCACCTGCCTGCCAGGGTAACCGGGTGAACCAATATTACCAGCAAATCCTGGAATTCCCTGAAATAATAAATAAAATAAACAGTACAACAAAGCCAAAGGAGGCCCAAGGAAACATATTTGGTGTATTTATAATACACAAGTTTGGAAATAATTTTTCTCCATAAAAATACCGAGTCCTATACATGGCTTATGTACCTTAAAGTACCTATGTGAAAGGGACAAAAATTGCTAAATAGAAATAAGTAAAGCTATTAGATTAGGACCCTGAATGATATATTATTGATCATTAATAATGACAATCTAGGAAGAAAAAAATCCATAGCTAAAAGAGACATTTATTCTAGAGGAAGAGCTGGTATATTTCTTAATTACCAGTAACTTTTTTACCAGTAGATTGAATTCTTTCTTGTCTCAATCATTCTGCAATACTCTAAGTATCTGAGCATGAGCCCCAGAAGACTGAGGTGCAGTAAACCACAAAACCAACCTCTACTTCTTTCCTAAACTTAACCTTACAGTAGGTCTGATTAAGTAAATGGATACTAAGTGGCAAATACCTTTATCATGACACGGGTCTGATCTAGTAAATTTGAATGGTGCTGTGGACTCAATGTTTGTGTGCCTCAAAATTCATGTTAAAATCCTAACCCCGCTGATAATGCCTAACAGTATTAGGAGGTGGCTCTTTGGAAGGTAATTAGGGTGGAGCCCTCATGAATGGGATAAATGACCTTATGAAAAGAGGCCAGGGAGCTTGTTAGCCCTCTTTCAACCATGTGAGGATACAATATAAAGTCAGCAGTCTGTAATCCAAAAGATGTCCCTCACCAGAACCTAACCATGCTGGCATGCTGATCTCAGACTTGTAAGAAATTTCAGAATTGTGAGAAATTTCTGTTATTTATAAGCCACCTAGTCTATGGTCTTTTGTTATTAACAGCCCAAACTGACTCAGACAGATGGTAAACTCATTTGGGATTTGCAACTTTGTATTCTTGATTTAAAACAAGGTTTGCTCAGGGAGGGCTGATAGATATAGAACGAAAGGCATAAGAAAGGAAAACTGCTCTTGAACTGGGTGAAAAAGTGAGACGAAATATTATGACTTCTTTTTTTTTGTTTTTAAATACTGTTTTTCATTGATATACCATTCATTCATTCATTTACTCATCGGTTTATTCAGAGTTTAGGTCTATTAAATAAATCTTGAACCAAGAAAACGTCAGAAAAAGGTATGTTGAGCTGATGACAAAATGCTAAGTTGTCTAGATTTTTTTATTTATTACGCAAAATTCCTTTCCTGTTTATTTATAAATGACATAATGAAAGATAATTGCACTTGGTCCTTCTGCTCCAAAGTAGGTGGAAGAGTGTTACCTTCACTTTAAGTACAGATAGGCTAAAACTTCTAAAAATTTGGAAAATCTAGAGAAAGAACAGCCCAAGGAAACGAAAAAGAGGATAATAGTTGAGTTTCTTCTCTCTACTTCAGAATCCATCTCTCACTTTTGTTGTCTCTCATTTCTATCTCTCATTTCCCCTTCCCTTCCCCTGACCTAAAATTAACATTTACTGGGCACTCTTTATTTACTAAGCACTTTATATCTGCTTTTCATCTATGAGATACTCTTTTCTTCATTCTACATTTAAAGAAACTAAGATACACAGAAGTTATGACAATGGACAACTGAAGAGAATATGAATAAGCAGTAGCCTTCTGAGGATTACAGAAGAAATTCTTGTCTACATGTAGAGATTATATGCTATGAATTTCAGAAACCATTTTTATGTACTAAATATTGCCCTATTGACATCAGATATTATATACTTACATAATATTTTATTCCTATAATATTTATTGAGCATTTTTCATGCACCAGGCACTATTTTTTCCAAGTATTTTAAAATGTATTATCTTATTCAATCTGTTCAAAAACTCTATAAGATAGATATTATTTTTCCTCTATAAGAGATGAGAAAAAATGAGACATAAGGTGTTTATGTCACCAATGGAAGGTAACTTAGCTAATAAGTAGGAAGTTAGGACTTAAATCAGCAAGTCTAATTCCAGAGACCACCATTCAAAGGCCCATTTCCCTACTGTGGGTTTGAAGTGCAAAAAACATCCAACAGCACTCGAATGAAAGTCCTCTAATTATGAGATTTGCTCCAGTATATTTACAATTGCCATCCTTTATGCCCCATCCAATTCCAAAACACACAAGCCTACATTCTAGACATTTACAAAACCTTTATTTAGGTATGCCAACAGAAAGGAGTAAAACAAATGTAAAAGGCTGTTTTTATTCTGTAGGTTGCTATCTACCTGGCTAATGAAATCCACCATTCCTTTTCCATTTCTTTCCTTGTCAAATTAACTGACATAAAAAAAAAGGCAATCTGTTACAGAACATAAGTGAAAGCCTATTTCAAATGAATTGCCACAGCAGGTGCTGAGCAACATGTAGGGATGTGGCTAACACGTTTTACCTACGCAGAGAAAGGCACAAAAGAATTCCACTCAGTGTCCAAGTTCTGCTATACTAGAACATCAGCAAACAAAATAAACAAGTAAAACTTCAGTATAATCTTTACACGGCATAAACATATTGTGAGCCAACTGCACCCTAAAATCACTGAGACAACCACAGAAACTCATAAGAAACTCAAACAGTATGACTTAAGTCACCCTGCACTTAAAGGCAGACTTTCCTTTTTTTTAAGTTGGCTCACTCAAATCTGCAGATTGGATGGAGTAATAGAGATACATCTATTTCAGCAGCCCCTCGAGAAACTAGGAACAGAAAATTAGGAAGCCTGCCCTAATCTCACTTAAAACACACGTTCTGAGTCAGTCAGATTTCTTCAGAATCCCGGCACTGCTCCAGCACTGCTACTATGGTTTCTCTGCTTTTTCATTAGTAAAATAGAGTAACAGTACTCATTTTGTGGATAAAATAGAACAATGTGTAAGAATATATTTAAAAGTGGAAGTAACTATAATAACTCTTAGTTTTGCTGGGCATCAAATCAATTAACATGTAAAACTGAATAATTATACTACTAGGAGCTGTAGTTAATAGTGATATAGTTAGGCAAATAATAAAAGCTCTAAGTAAATGACAGCTCTTTTTACTAGACCTCACATAAATGATATAATTGCCTTTCCAAATGTTTGCTGACCAATTTATAGATATTTACAAATTTTCAAGACATGAATGTTTTCCAGCAAGTCAGTTTTGCCTTCTTAATATCCACAGTATTTTCACAATTAAAGTGCAAAGTTATTTTAGTTGTTTCTCAAGTTAACACAAATTTTGCCTCTTTTTTTCCTGGAAACATATAGAACAGAAAGCAAGAACTGACTACAATATACATTTTCCAACCTTTAAAGTTGGTTTTAGACTGTTTTAAAAAGTATATTACCCTCAGTGATAACATATATACCACCAGGACTAGTTTATGGAGCAGTTTTGTGAGTGAACTGGTCAGTAATGACACATGGTCAATTTTTCACTTGTGAAGTATCAGGTTTCCTCGATTGGAATCCATTTTTCTGCCAAAGCAGTATCCTACAAATTTTTTTCTCCCTAAGGACTAATCTCACTTACTCTTTTCATCTTTTTCTTCCATAAATGCTCAAATGCTTTTTAGTACATGTTTGATTTGCAGGAAACCAATATTACATGTGTTACAGATACATATATCACTTTGCTTGCCATGTCTAGTAATTAGTAATCTTGAAAAGTTGTGCTTCAGGGACTGAACAGTGTACTGTCTACCTTCACATGAATGAAAGGGAAATTGGCTTTGTTTCTTCATATATAGCTTTCCCTCAGGTACCATCTATCACATTTCTTCCTGGATCTCCCATTAGGGCTTCCTGAGTCTCTGTGCTGATTCTTTAATAATGGTATCCATCACCTTAATCAGTTTCTAATATCTTACCCTTTTCATTTTTATATTTATACTATATTTTCAATATACTACACACTATAAGAGATATGATTTTTTTCTATGACATAATAATATATTATTTTCTGATAAGAGAGAAGCAGTAATATGATCAAAAACTAAATACTTCCAAAACTATTTTGACTTTTAAATATTGTGTATGTGTGTTATGGACAATGATACATGTACCATTCTAATTTAGACTGTTACTGAAATTTATTTGCATTCCAGGAAAAGGTCAGGGAACAAACAGCTATGGATTAGGCATTAGTGAACTGGTAAGCTCCTGAAATTGTACAAAAAAAATCAAGTCTCTGTGTGTGTTTGTGTGTGCGCATGCACACGCATGGACATGTATATTTTCTGGGAAAGAATTCATACTATGGATTCACAGTATTCATGAGATTCTCAAAGGGGTCTGTGAACTGCAGAAGTTTAAGAGCTAGTGGTCTGAAACGTATGAGGCAAAAGTAAAAGGGAATTAACAGTGAAACATTATCCATTACAGCTTTTTAAATACAAAGATCTATAGCTAATCAATTAAAAGGCTGTCCTGCACTAAACAGAGTAAAAATCAATGAGAAGAAAAATTGAAAAAGTTGGGGAAAATATTCTCTCAATGGAGTTCTCTAACATGTCTTTTTCACACATTATACAAGTCTTATAAAGGAAGTACCTACTTGTTCACCTCGAAGTCCTGGGAGTCCAGGATGTCCTTTGAGACCCTGCAAAAGAATAAGTGAAGACATGCTATGAAAAATAAACTCATATAAGCCAAATAATGAAACACAGGTTGTAAGCTGCCTTATATCCCAACTTTGGTTTCCTCATCAATACAAATTTAATTGTTACTAATTTATTTCTTATTAAATCTAATCTTTTTAATTTAATAATTTTTTATTAAATAAATTAATCCTTATTAATAATTAATCTTGCATGTTATTTGAATGACATGTTACTATCAACTAAAATGATAGCATAGGACTGAATAGAGACTAAAGAACAATATCTTTCATAAAAAGTTCATATCTATGTTAAGTTTGCTGAAGCTTTTTAAAAGTTAGTTTTAGTTGAATAATGCTAAGACAAATTGGCCTCAGATATAATCTGTTCGTAATTACTGAAACACTGGATCATATCCAGGCAGTTCCTCTAACCCAAATCATTGTCATAACACCCCATGAATGAGCTAACTCAAATGATTATGAGGCTGCTCACAGGTTCATCAAAAGGGATTCTACAAAGTCATCTAGGGAATTATTAACAAAAAATATTTTCCAAATAATAAAGCAAAAGAAAATCTTAATTTCTAGCATTAACACCCAAAGCTATAAAATAAGCAATATCCTTCTTCCTCAAGAAAGATGCAGAAGCAAAATGAAGGAAACTAAAAGAAAGGACAGGAAGGGAGAGATCCAAGATGGCCGATTAGCAACAGCTCAGGATTGTAGCTCCCAGTGAAAGTGCAGAGAGCGAGTGGACACTGCAATTTCAGATGAATTTCGGTTGCCCACAAACTGGGTGCTACCTAGCGGAGGAGCCATATGGGTCGCCAGCGCGACTCTTTTGGCCAGCGCAGCTGTTTTGACGGTGCCCCATCACAATGCGGTGCTTCTCAGTGCGGAGTATACGGGACTGGGTGCCCTTTGAGTCAGCTCGGCTGGTCCCATCCCCATAAGGAGAACCGCAATTGGAAGCGCTGAGGACTAAGAATTTCACAGTAAGCACAGCTGAACCAGGGAAGGCCTAGCTCTGTGGGGAAAGGGTATCCGCTGAAGGAAAACTAAGAAACAGAAAAAACTTTGTCACCAACAAGCCGGATGTCCACTCAGACCCAATCTGAAAGTCAGCAATTACAAAGATGATAGGTGGATAAATCCACAAAAATGGGAAGAAACCAGTGCAAAAAGGCTGAGAACACCCGAAGTCAGAATGGCTCTCCTCCTACAGGAGATCGCAGCTCCTCATCAGCAAGAGAACAAGGCCTGATGGAGAATGAGTGTGATGAACTGACAGAATCAGGCTTCAGAAGGTGGATAATAAGAAACTTCTGTGAGCTAAAAGAACATGTACTAAACCAATGCAAAGAAACTAAGAACACTGAAAGATTTAACGAAATGCTAACGAGAATGGACAACTTAAAGAGGAATGTAAGTGAATTGATGGAGCTGAAAAACACAACACGAGAACTTCGCGAAGCATGCACGAGTTTCAACAGCCGAATTGCCCAAGCAGAAGAAAGGATATCAGAGGTCGAAGATCAACTCAATGAAATAAAACGAGAAGGTAAGATTAGTGAAAAAAGGGTAGAAAGGAATGAACAAAGTCTCCAAGAAATATGGGA
>CAUYLG010076469.1:0-15594 GCA_963573385.1 Cacajao melanocephalus
TTTTGGATCTCTCCGCCCGGTGATGAAGTTTTTTCTGTTTCTTAGTTTTCCTTTGGCGGACGCCCCTTCCCCGCACAGCTGGACCTTCCCGGTTCATCTGTGCTTACTGTGAAACTCTCAGTCCTCAGCGCTTCCAATTGCTGTTCTTGTGGGGATGGGACCAGCCGAGCCGGAGTTGTCCCGTATACTCCACGCCGAGAAGCGCCATGCTGGGGCGCCGGCAAAATAGCCGCGCCGGCCAAAAAAGTCGCGCTGGCGACCTGTGTGGCTCCTCCGCCGGGAATCTCCTAGTCTGTGGGTAACAAAAATTCGTCTGAAAGTGCGGCGTCCACTCGCTCTCTGCGCTTTCACTGGGAGCTACAATCTTGAGCTGTTGTTAATCGGCCATCTTGGATCTCTCTCCGCTATTTACCATTTCTATTCTTCATTCTGATATGCTGTTGTCTTTCTGGTATTATTTTCCTTCTGCATGAAGGAAGGAAAATTCATTCAAACTGTTGTTTCCCTATATGTAATGCCGTTTTTCCTTTAGCAGTTACTTCAGGGTAAGTCTACTAGCAATCAGTTTTTAAAGATTTTCTTTATCTGAGAATGTTTTTCTTTCATATTTATTATTTATTCCTGAAGAGTATTTTCAACAGATACAGAATTCTGTGATGACAAAATTCTTTGAACACTTAGAAAAAAAAGTTGCACTTTTTTGGGGCCTCCTTGGTTTGCATTCATTCAAACTGTTGTTTCCCTATATGTAATGCCATTTTTTCTTGTTGCTTTTAGGATTTTTGTTTTCTCTGTTGATAGTTTTCTTGTTCTATTGTTTTCAGCAGTTTGTTTATAATGTGTCTGATCATAGATTCCTTTAGGTATATCCTCCTGGAGTCTGTAAGATTATGTCTTTTGCCAAATTTGAGACATCTTGGGCCATTCTTTCTTACAACAACAAAAAGTCTGCACTTTTTCTTCTCCCCTTCTGGAATTCTGATGATATTTTCTTTTCATTTTGTCCCACAGGTTCCTGTGGCTATGTTCATTAAAAAAAAAAAAAGTCTTCTTCCTGTTGTTCAGATTGGGTAATTTTAATTGATTTGTCTTCAAGCTCACTCATTCTTTTTTTTTGTTTTTATCATTTTCATTCTGCTACTGAGCCCATTCTAATCAGTTTTTAAAATTTCAGTTACTGTGTTTTCCAGTTCTAAAATTTCCACTTGGTTCTTCCCTATATCTTCGATGTATTTGCTGCTGTTTTCTCTCTTTTAATTCATTTCAAGAGTATTTGTGTCTATTTGTTAGAGCATTTTTATAATAGTTTATTTAATCTTTTCCAGATAATTCCAACATCTGTGTAATCTTGGCATTTGTATCTGTTGATTATATTTTTTTCATGTAAGTTGAAGTTTTCCTAGTTCTCTATATGCCAAATATATTTTGATTACAACCTGAATATTTTAATATTATGTTATAAAACACTGAATTTTGTTAAGTACTATGGAGAATGTTGGGTTTTTAAAATGTTAAGCAGGCAATTGACCCATTTGAATTTAGACAGAAGATTGTGACTAGTCTTTTTTTTATGTGATTTCAAGACTTTGTAGTGTACAACACAGAGGCCAGACTGTGACCTGGGTAGTCGTCTAAGAAATAGACCACTACCTGGCTGGTAATCACAGTCTGGCTGGTCTGAGTGCAGTAGTGCTTCCAACTAATTGGTCACAACTGATTACAGATTTATTTGTTCCTTTTCGACTCCAATTGCTTCAGTTTAATAGCCAAAAAAAAAAAAAAAAAAAAAAAGACAAATTATTCACTGCCAGTATGGTAGTACTTCAGACTCTGTTTTTTTCCCCCCAGTTTGCCTGATACTATTTAATTTTCAGAGTCCTCAAATACTTTTGTCCATGTTTTATGGTATTCAATGGGAGAGATGGTAACGTGTACTTAATCCATTTTACCCAGAGTTAGAACCTCTTGATATTCTTTAATTTTTGAAAACTTTTAAATTTTGTTTAAATGTTATCTATAATACCGTATATTTCTATTCTTTCTAATATCTTATTCCACATCTGTAATTAGTTGTGTATTGGACATTTTAATTATAACATTTATATTTTCTTTATGTTTTCCATTATTTTTATCAGTCTTGGCACATTCTCAGTGATACTCTTTGAACTGACTTTTTGTTTTTAATATTTATTGGTCACTAATTTTTAGCACTGTTTTATTGCAGCTTATTAGAGCTAATAGTTTTTAATATTATTTTAAAATATACTTTTATTTCTAGAAGTTCTATTTGGTTTCTTTTGAGATATGCCTCCTCTTTTCTCATACAATTCTGTTATTTCATTATTTTTTTCTATCACTTTAAAAATATCTCCAATCAGGCATCACAGTGCCAGACTTCGAACTATATTACAAGGCTACAGTAATCAAAACAGCATGGTACTGGTACCTAAACAGAGACATAGACCAATGGAATGGAACAGAGGCCTCAGAAGCAACACCACACATCTACAACCATCTGATCTTTGACAAACCTGACAAAAACAAGAAATGGGGAAAGGACTCCATATTTAATAAATGATGTTGGGAAAACTCTCTAGCAATGTGCAGAAAGCAGAAACTGGACCCCTTCCTATCACCTTACACTAAAATGAACTCCAGATGGATTAAAGATTTAAACATAAAACCAAACAGTGTAAAAACAGTAGAAGAAAACGTAGGCAAAACCATCCAGGACATATACATAGGCAAGGGCTTCATGACTAAAACACCAAAAGCAATGGCAACAAAAGCCAAGGTAGACAAATGGGATCTAATTAAAATTCAGAGCTTCTGTACAGCAAAAGAAACCATCATTAGAGCAAACTGGCAACCAACAGAATGGGAAAAAATTTTTGCAGTCTACCCATCTGATAAAGGGCTAATATCCAGAATCTATAAAGAACTAAAACAGATTTACAAGAAAAAAACAAACAAACCCATTGAAAAGTAGATGAAGGATATGAATAGACACTTTTCAAAGGAAGATGTATATGAGGCCAGCAAACATATGAAAAAATGCTCATCACTGATTATTAGGGAAATGCAAATCAAAACCACATTGAGATACCATCTCATGACAGTTAGAATGGCAATCATTAAAAAATCTGGAGACGATAGATGCTGGAGAGGATGTGGAGAAATAGGAACATCCTTACACAGTTGGTGGGAGTGTAAATTAGTTCAACCATTGTGGAAGACAGTGTGGCGATACCTCAAGGACCTAGAAATAGAAATTCCATTTGACCCAGCAATCCCATTACTGGATATACCCAAAGGATTACAAATCGTTCTATTATAAAGATACATGCACAGGTATGTTCATTGTGGCACTGTTTACAATAGCAAAGACCTGGAACCAACCCAAATGCCCATCAATGATATACTGGATAAAGAATATGTGGCACATATACACCATGGAATACTATGCAGCCACAAAAATACGATGAGTTCGTGTCCTTTGTGGGGACTTGGATGAATCTGGAAATCATCATTCTCAGCAAACTGACACAAGAACAGAAAATCAAACACTGCATGTTCTCACTCATAGGTGTTGAACAATGAGAACACGTGGACTCAGGGTGAGGAGCATCACACACGGGGGGCAGTTGGGGGGGGTCAGGGGAGGGACGGTGGGGGTGGGGAGAGATAACATGGGGAGAAATGCTGTATATAGTCAAAGCGGGAATAGAGGCAGCAAACCATCTGGTTATGTATGCACCTATGCAACAACCCTGCATGATCTGCACATGTACCCCAGAACCTAAAGTAAAATTTTAAAAAAGTAAAGAAAAAAAATCTCCAGTCACTTAAACATTCTTATTTTATGCTTTCAGTCACTTTATTTTCTGATATCCTGACTTCATGAGATACTAATTGTTTCTCTCTCTCTCTCTCTGTGTATGTTTCTTGACTATTTTTCATGGTCTTTCATTTCAATGTAATAATAATAACAATGACAATTATTATTATTGCATGGCAGGAATTTTCCTCTTGTGTACCAGAGGTCATAGAAAGCCACTTAATAGAAGTTTTATATTTGCTTCTTCAGAAGACCCTGGGAGTTTAATGCTACTTTTTGATTTTAGAATTTCCATTCCAGTGAGGAGTGTGATTTTGGACCTTGTACCTGCAAGTGGCAAAGCTTGAGATTTGACATTTAGTATAGGTGAGTTGGTTTCTCACAAGGGCATGTGCAGCTGGCAAGCATTTTGCCACTTCCTGGGCCAACATGCAAAGTTTTAATATTTCAAAAGTTTCTTATTGTAGGAGGTATAATTCTTTAAAGCTTATTACTTTTATCAGAAGAATCAATAATATTGTCACCTTTTGTGGCTTCCAAAATTTGTTGTTTTCAGTTCTGATGTGGATGTTGAAATCCCACTCTATTTTATTAGGATCCCGATAGAGTCTGAATCCCTGTGTCCCACCCTTCCTCAATTCTTGCAACAGCGATTGCTTTCTCTGCCCATCTTCCACTATGTTTTTTCCCCCTAGCACCTACGGATTTTCTTTTTCTCAATTTAAAGCTCATCTGTGAATTTAAAAATTGGACATTTTACTTAGCTTTGTTATATGTATATGGTAGGTAGGGCTTTAAGGGTCATTAGAATCAACCATGTTGACTGAACTTTTCCTTATGTGGTCAGTACTTTATATCAGTTTCTGTGGAAGCTGTAACAAATATCTAATTAGGTCAAATAATTACAGTAGCAGGTTCAACTAGAATTATTTTGGGTACCAAATACCACTGTTCTGGAGGGAGCCTAAGTGTGTGTGGTGCTAGAGATAAGCCTATTAACCACCAGCTTTCAGCATATCATGGATTAGAATCTGAGAAATTGGAGAGCATCCCTACTTTCATGAGTTGGTTGAATGCAGGTTGGTTAGGAGGACTTTTACATGGAAATATATGTGCATATGTACATTTACGTTTTCTTATTTTCTCTAACAATATAATTTTAAATAATACATTATTTAAAATTTATTTTGTGTAACTTTTGTAGATACTTATTACAATTTAATATTTTAGATGCACTGCTGTAGAAAGGTCTTTAATTCTCTGATGATTTTCTTTTAATTGATTAATTAAATCATATTAATTTATTTGGCATATTTTTGCAAATTTGAGAAGTTTCGTACAACAATCCTTTAACACTTGTAAGTAATGAAATATTTCTCAAACTTTACAAAGTTACAAATAGAATTAAATGGGAGATTTGATAAGAGAGAATTAAAAATTAATTTGAAAGAGCTCCCAAATTCTGAACCTTTTAAACATTGTAAGGGCAGACTTAAAAATACCCCTTTCACTATAATATAACGTAGTATGTATTCTCCTATTTTATAATATCTATATATATATGTTTATAGATAGAATGTACATTATACTCTTGTCTTGCAGGGAGTTCAGACTACCCAGTAGGCATTTTGGCAACTGTAGCTATGTAGTATCCAGTAGGAGAATTCAGTACCCACATGTTTGCATGGAAGGTTAAGAAACTCAACTGATCTTTGTGCCAATTTATACTATAATGGTTTTTGAAACTCTTTTCCAAAATGAAAGTTGAACGTCATTCCTCAAAATTTACCTCAAAATTCTAGGGCTATGTTAAAAAATAGGTGCCATTGATCTTGAACATACTTTTGCCTGCTGAAAAATGGATCTGAAATGGCCCCACTGTTATGGTCCCGGACATACATGGTGAAGGGCGAGTAGAGACTGCGTGAGTGTAGTCAATAGTGGGATGGCTCTTCTCTCTCGCCTGGGCTCCATCTCCTCCTTCTGCTTATTTATTATTTATTTATTTATTTATTTATTTATTTATTTATTTATGTACTTTATCTCTCTCTCTCTCTCTCTCTAATCATCTCTCATGTGTAGGTAGACATTTCAGCGTGAACAGACACCCTGGCTCAGTTCCCCTTGCCTTCTGCTGTATGCCGGAGTCCGGCTCTCCACGCTGTGTTTGGCAGGGGGCGCGCGAGGTCCCGGAGCTGTCCAGCACTTCCTGGCCAAGTTCTCCTCTGCTCTCTCCGCGCCGGGGAAGCTCTCCAGCGCCCCGCCCCGCCCCGCCCCGCCCCGGGCAGGGAACCTCTCCACCAAGACTCCCGGGGCTTCCCAGGCTCTCCATCCGTTTCCGCCAGTCTCTATCTACTTTGCCTAGCTCCACCTCGGCAGTCGAGGGTGTTTTGGCAGGCTTCCTCCGCAAGCCCTGGAGGAAGAGTGCCCTGCACCCAGGTGCTGCTCCGGAGCTCAGTGCACGAGTGCACATGGGCTTCCCTTCTTTGCCTAAAGGGCAGGCGAGCGCTTCTCGTTCCAGCCTTGCCTCCTGCGGCTGGGTGGTCTTTTTTCTCTCCTGTCTTTCAAGACACGAGCCCGAAATCGAGGGGTGAGGGCAAAGACCGCCCATCAACTTAGCACCTTGGATTTAGAGCTTTCGATCCCGAAAGGGGGTTGGCATTGCCCGGGTCATCGAGAGAGGGAGGGAGAAGGGCTGAGGCTGCAGCGGCTCCGGGGCTCGTTGGACCGGGTTTGGCCACGAGGAGCCCGTGCGGGAGACCGAAGCGGAGCGCCAGCCTCTCCCTCCGCGGCCCCTCCCTCCTTCTCACCCCGCCTCCCACGACCTGCCCCTCCCTCCCCGGAGGAGCTGTCTCTCCGCGCGTCTCGCGGAGCTCTCTCCATTGTCTCTGCCTTTACAACAGGTTCGGGCGGCGGGGAAGACTGGCGAGTGCGGGGCCGCACCAGCCTGGGCTTTCTTGGGGCTGCCTCCCTGCCACTGGGTGTGCGAGTCTTTGGCTGCTTTTATTCGGCTCGGGAGCTAATTCCCTGGCGGAGCAGCTCTAGGGCGAGTCCGACCCCTCCCTCCGGGCCCCCTCCTGGCCGCGCCGCCGCCTGGGCTCCGCGTGTGGGAATGATGTACGCATTGGAGGGTCTAAGTTCTTCACGCGCCTGGGGAGGCCTGCCTATTCTTTCTTAGACAACCAAAGCGTATTAATCCTACTAATCAGTAAATCCGAGGCAGCAGCAGGAGAGGCAAACGCTATTTTCCCGCTTGATTCCAAGAACCTCTTCGATTTTTATTTTCATTTTTAAAGAGGGAGACGATGGACTGAGCAGATCCTCACCATGGAGGCTCGGGTCTTACTGAGAACATTCTGTTTGATCTTCGGGCTCGGAGCAGGTGAGTGGCCGCAAAGCTGAGGCTGGAGAAAGGGATGGCTCCCACCTCGGGGCAGCCTGGGCTGGCTGGGGAAGCCTCGCTTTTCCCGGACCCAAAATAGGTCTCGAATGGGAAGCTTGGAGTAGGGGGCCGGTTTGGATTTGGATTTTTTTTTTTTTTTCTGTGCTTGCCTTGGAGACCGTGAGGCGGGTCACGCCCCTAGTCCAGGGTCGGAGGGCTGAGGGGGAACTTTGCGCGGAGGGGGTTTAAAGTAGGTCATGGAAATGGGACTGGGTGCTCCGCTATTTAAAGCTTGGCTGCTGATCTCAGGTAAGGCTCTTGGCTGAGGAGGAGGGAGTCGCCTCTCATCTTCAGTTCCCAATATTGTCGCGAAGACGCGGTTCTTTGCTGTCCTGGAGGAAGAGGCTTGCATTTTGATGGGGCTTTTCCTTTTTCTCTCTCCTCCCTCATACCCATCACCAGTTTGGGGGCTTGGTGTGGACCCTTCCCTACAGATTGACGTCTTAACAGAGTTAGAACTTGGGGAGTCCACGACCGGAGTGCGTCAGGTCCCGGGGCTGCATAATGGGACGAAAGCCTTTCTCTTTCAAGGTATGCCCGACGTGCTGCATCTCCACTGTGGTTTTAGCTCCGATAACCCCGGGAGGAGCTGGCCTCGCCACTCGTCCTAACTTTGTATTGCCTCATGGATGACAGTACCTGAGATGAGGTGTGGAGGGATCAGTGTGAGACACATACATACCGCTGTCTCTTTTAAGTGGCTTGGTTTTTCTCCCCTGCCGCACCCTCCTCCTTCTTACTTTGTACTGTTGCCAGTTCTAATGGATAGCCCCTTAATTACAGAACAGAAACTGCGATGGCAGATGGTTGATTTTAGAATCTGGGGAACAATGAATTATAACACAAACACCTCGTTTGGGAGAAATTGATTTAGGTAGGAAACAGGATAACTTAATCTTGGTTAAGACACTGATCTCTGAAAGTTTCAGGTACAATGGTGCCCTGCTTGGAGGAATTGTTTTATGGGGGTAGCTTTCTGAAAAAATTAATGCCTTTGAATATTTTTAGCTACTGTATATCACAGTCACACTATATTTGAGGTAAGATTTATCACTGAAAGACCGTCATTCTTCCTTCATCCACCAACAACAAGAGAAAGGGAATAATAGTCTCAAAATTATTTTGGAAAAATTTCAAGTAAATGTTAATCTAGAAATGTACCTTGTATTATCATTAATTGTGTACTTAGGATTTTACAACTTTTTTTGAAAGTCAGTGGATATTGACTGCGCACAAATGTCTACATCTCAAATTATATTTAAATGTGTTGTGCAGTCAGAAGCAAATTCCAATGCAGCAATCCTTCAACTTTGATTAACCAGAGCTTTTGAGGATTGCTTGTCTGTGGAAAGTTTCTGTAATAAGAGCTTCTAAAAGGTAGCTGAACGTGTACAGACAGCCTAGATTCACATATAGTGAAGTATACATAGAGAAATGGAGTTTGGTTTAACATACCTGATGGACTAAAGCTTCTTGCCCCACTTCACCCATATGTTTTTTGCTGTATTGTTGTTGCTGTTATTTTGGTGCCATGGCTTCAAAAGTGCAACTCGCAATTACTAAAGAGTTGGATATGCAAAAGGAAACCACTTCAGAAAATATGTTATAAAGAAATAGAAATAAAATAAAACTTGAGTGTTTCTGTAGTGGTGTTGTTGCCTGATATAGCCAGTATGTGTCACCATGGACACTAACACCAAAGCTTACAGTAGGGAAAGGAGGAAATTCACATGTGCTACATTTACTTAAAACAAGTTTGCTCTTATAAAAAATTAAAATACAATTTTCTGGTCTAAAAATTGTTGTTTAAATTTTCTGTTTAAATTAATTTTTTTATTGCGACAGATATTTATGGTAATGTTTTGTTTACTTAAAGGTCTTTTTTTGGAGGGTGGGGCTTGGATATTGAATCCTTTAAAAACAATGATCAAATCTAATAAAGAAGATAAGGCTACTTTGTCAGCAAAATTTCACATAGTTGAATAGACGTGTCAGTAGGGTTAAGCTTCTGGTTTTTTGTTTTGTATTGTTTTGTTTTTATCTCTGATTTTTAATCCCTATGAACTGGAAATAAAGTTATTTCAGGACTGCCAATTGAGTAACTGGAAAGCTTTATAGAATCTAAAGCTCCTAATAAACAAATGGTTTTGTAGTGCTCTTAAAATTTACAAGGGTTTTTCGAATTTTACTAGTATTCTGCCTAGTTTCCTCTGAAGAGTGTCTGATCTGTCACGAATAGAAATCTTCAGGACTGTGCATTTTATGTTCTGGTGCTAGAAAACTAACAATTTTTAGGAAATAGTTTTAGGAATCAATAACTTTTCCTAGTTAATTAAAAATGTTTAGAATTTATTTTTATTTAAATTGTCAAATTCTTCAAGGTAGGCATTGTGTTCAAAATACATAAGGCACATAAAACATTTTCTTTGAATTGTCCATAGTAACTAGATATCCATGTACATTGATGAATTGGTTGTTTTTGTTTCCTTATTGATGCCAAGCCCAATATTTAGACAGAGTAAATGCCTAACAGATATGGTTTATGAGATTTGAAGATGTAAAATTTCATTTTCTGCCCAATTATGGACTTTATTTAATATAAGCAATCAATCAGCAAGTATTTCTTGCATGCCGTGTTCTCAGTAGGCGTATATTACTGATGTATTGATTATGCTTTTGTGATTTCTTTTATGCTAAGATTTGGATTCTGAAATTGACAAAAAGTGGCCCTTTGACCATGCATGGCATTTCTCATTACCTTGGAAAGGTCTTTGCCAATAGCATTTGGAAACTTGATAAGAAGTCAGCTCTGAGTCTTCCTGTTTCATTGGGATTTTCTTTGGCTTTAGAGAGAAAAAAAATCAGACTCTGAAGATTTTATAGATTCTATTTACAGTGAGTTGAGGGTGCTACAGATATTTTGTATAGTGTATACATATACACCATACGTAGACATAGCAGGGATAGTAACAAATTACAAAAACTGTGAGATGCTCTTAGGTTTCATATAAACCTATCATACAGGTTTCTTTGTGCTATCAGATATGTTCTAAATAGATGGAGGAGATTTTGAACCATCGAATTTTTCCTGCAGTAACATAACCATCTTCTTCTGTCAGCTTTAAAATAAAGAAATCTTGACATATACTTTCCCAATGATTTTTGCTCATTTAATATTGCTTTTTCTTGTGCCAGTTTTTCTCCTTAGTGGTTTTTGAGATGCATGCAGTTCTATACTTTCTGAAACTATAAATTATTTTATTATATATACCTAACAAAAACGAATGATTGAAATATATTTTAAAGTCATACTTTTAAAAAATAATAATAGCAACTATAGTATCACTAAAATGGGTTTGTTGTTGCTGAAATTTGATTTATAGTTGCTTTGAAAATTTAAGTAATAAGATGCTAAATTAGATCATACCTTAATAAAATGGCTTTTGATTTTTGCCAATTACAATAATTTTCCAAAAAAAGGAGTCCAGGCAATTTTCTAGTCATTTCCAGCTATAATCTGACTTGCAGTCACAAAAATGCACTTATTATGCTTTTAAACAATAGAGAAGTGAATATTTACAATAAAAAGACCTATGAAAGGTTATAAAGGGTTCTACCTTATTTAAAATCTTTCCCAAGGAAATATTTCCCAAGATAATGATCCAAACAATGTTTTTTCCTCTGTGCATGAGAGATCAGGAATGAAAGCATAGAGAAGCACCGTTCTAGGACTTTCTAGCAATGTTAGCATGATTTTTAGATCTTTGATTTTAATAACTAATCTGGCCAAGTTCCCAAAATAGATAATTTCCTCTGTTGGAATACACTTTCTTCTGAAGTGTTCACAGATTTTATAATCTCATGAATCCACACAAGAGAAGCAGATAAAATCAAAGCATGTTTTTTTGTTTTACAAGTTAGTACATTGAAAACAAGCATAGTAGTTATTTGTAAAGAACTTTGGTTTTAAAGGGAAAAATGTCATATGACTCTTCTTATGTCAGTTTTTGAACAGCAGAATGAAATAGGCATTTGGTAGTAGACCATGAACTTTAGTAGGCAAAGGTAGCTGCATTGAGGAAATTGAGGTGGCATTGAGTATTTGTCTTCAGTATATTGGTTGGTGAGCATCTGTGGACTTTGAACTGATGGTCATTGGTGCCCAAATAGAGTGGAATAACACAGCGATTAAGAGATGCACTTAGAAACAAGATAGACTGAGGTAGAATTTCATTAGTTGTTTTACTGTGGTGAAATTGCTTAATTTCTCTGAGGTTCAGTACCCTCAATTAAAAAATGAACATTGTTATGATGATTAAGCAAGTTATGTTCATTCCTACAATAAGTTATTGTTGTGAAACTAGTATACTGTTAGGTGTTAGGCACATAACAAATGAAGACATTAGAACTTACCTTTGACTTCACAGTGACTTAAAAGTAGCCATTGAACAATTACATAGTTACTGACTTAATCATCAGTAAGATAAATTATATGAAGAAAAACTGAAGATATAATGGGAATCCATATTTTAGTTAGGGGAGTCACAGGTTCAGGGAAACCATCTTTGAAGAATAGTCATTTAAGTTGATAGTTGAAGGATATGTAAGAGTAGTCTAGAGAAGAGCAAGGGACAAGTGTGTGAGCAAGGTTCTGAGCCTGGAATGGGCTTGCATTTTAGAAAACAGAGGAAGTCTAGACAAGTAGAAACATAGGGCATGTGATATGAAATGAAGCATATGAGGAAAGCAGGGAACAGGTTACATGGTAGGCTATATTAATAGAGCAGAATTGAAAATTTATCATTATGTAAAGATATATTATGGCGGGCAGAATAATGGTCCCCCATAGATGTTCATGTCTTAATTCTTGGAACCAAAGAATAGGTTACATTATATGGCCAGGGGAAGTTAAGATTGCTTATTAACTTTAAGATTAGGAGGCTATCATAGATTATCTGGGTGAGCCCTGTTTAATCAGAAGAATCTTTTAAAATGGAGAAAAGGAAGCAGAAGAGTCAATGTTAGAGTGATGTGATAGGAGAAAAACTAGTCTGACCACTGTGGCCTTGACGATGATAGTGGGCCACAACCCAAAGACTGCAGGCAGATTTTAGAAGCTGAAAAAGGCAAGAAAATGAGTTTTCCCTTAGAGCCTCCAGAAGGAACATAGTGCTACTGATGCCTTGATTTTAGACCAGTGAGACTCATTTTGGACTTCTGATCTTCAGAACTGTGAGATAATAGATTTCTGTTAATTTAAGTCACTAAGTTTGTGGTGATTTGTTTGAGCAGCAGTAGGAAACTAATGCAAATTTTGGTGCATGGAAGTGGGGTGCTGGTGTAAGAAATACCTAAAAAATATGGAAGTGCCTTTGGAATTGGACAATGGGCATATGCTGGATGAATTTTGAGAAGCATAATAGAAAAAGCCTAGATTGCCTTGAATAGGCTTTCAGTAGAAATACGGATATTGGTGACTCTACTATGAGGACTCAAAAGAAAGTGAAGGGCATGGTAGAGAGAAAATCAAAATCACCTCTGAATATACCTAAATTATCACAAGCAGAGCATTGGTGAGGTATAGACATTAAAGGAACTGTCATTGAGGGCCCAGATGGAAATAAGGAATTCGTTATAAACTGGAGGAAAGGGGATCCTTCTTATATACTGGCAGAAAACTTACTTGAATTGTATCCTGTGGTTATGTGGAAAGCAAAACTTGTAAACAATGAACTTAGATTTTAGCTAAGGTGATTTGTAAGCAACAAAAGTGTTAAAGGTGCACTCTGGCTTTTTCTTGCTGTTTTGTAGTAACGTGAGAGGAGAAAGACAGATTTAGGGAATAACTGTTAAGCAAAACTTATTCATAACTTGATATTTGAAAAATTGTAAGCCTATTCAGATTCCAAAACATGTTAAAATAGAATGTTCACTGTCAGGAATAACTTATCTGAAAAGAAAGCCAAGGATGTGACTAGAAAATATTTTGCTAATGCCTCAGAAGTATCAAAAGGTATTATTGGCATAATAGAGGTTTTTAATACCCATTTTTAGACTGCATTCTAGCCTGGGCAGTAGAACAAGAATCCTGTTCACTCTCCCTCTTTTTCTTCCTCTTTCTTTCTCTCATACACTCTTTTTCTTTCTTTCTTTCACTCTCACTTTCTTTCCTCTCTTTTTCTTTCTTTCAAAAAAAAAAAAAAAAAAGAAGAAGGACAGACCATAAGGTAATAAGGTAGTCTGACCTGAGCAGTTAAGATATGAGTTTCAATTAGTGTCTCTAGGGTTACAGGTGAGTGAATGTGCCAGGAAGCTGCCATCTGGTGGCGAGAGCACCAATCTGGGCACTAGGAACTAGGAGCTCTGATGCCACATTACTGACTCAAGTCACCTTCCCTCTATACCTGTGTCCCCAAGTATTGGTTGGCAATATAAAGGACTTTTTACTTCTTGGAATTATTTTGAGCATAAAATGAGACAAACATAAGTAAAAATAATCTGAAAATAAATTATTCTCGAGGTCATTATACTCACTGAATTGCATAATCCCTTTGCAACAACACCCTCCTTGTTTATACTGCTTTTCCTAAAGGGGTTCTCTCTCACTCCCCTCACCCTTCACAGCAGCCTCTGTTAACCCATTTGTCTTAGCTGGTTAGCTGGTGATATGTGACTCCTCTAGGTACATCCCCAGGTCACCTGGGGGCAATAATCATATCAGGCAATTTCTTGAGGCCTTATAACTCACAGCATAGCAAGTGGCATACAGAAGGCTCGAATATTTGCTTAATTGAATATAAGCACGTGTGTTGATCTGTGTAAGTGCGTGTGCATTGACATACGTATTCACTCTCAGTCTTCACAGGATCTGACCATTGGAACAATGAAGAAATCCTTTTGGTGACAGGCACCAAATGACAGTGTCATTATAATATGTCAAATTTCATTATACTCAAAATAGGGCTCAAAAATCTTGGCTGATGCAGTCCACTGAAGTTTAGAACTTTACCCAATAACTGGTAAAATAGTAACAGACAACAAGAGAACATGATCTGGAGATCACAATCGCTACTTCACAGACACATTCCATAGATGAGCTTCATCTGCTCTCCTAGAGGCACCTGTCCACATCAGCTGGGATCATGTGGGGCCCATAACTGATTTGCCTTCACGAACATTGTTACAGTAAAAGACTTCTTATCAACACAATCATAACCAGTAAAAATGGGTCTATTACTCAAAATAGATGTTAAAGCAAAGAACCATAGAAAACAGTTGGTGCATACCTTAAAATTTTTATTTTAATATAAAACATACAAATGTGTGTTTATTCACTGATATTGGTAATATAGATTGGAGGTCTTTCCTCTAGGGATAGAACTATGGATTAATTTCCCAAAGACTTCCTTGCAGAAATAACATGATATATTGACTCTGATTTCTAATGTTGCTTTTTCCAAGTGGATTAAGAACTTAGAGACATTTGCTTAATAACAAGGGTGCAGGATCCTTCTAACATTTTTACTTTCCCTCCAACTTGTTTTACTGCTATCTTCTTTATAACTAATTCACTGGTGACTTATCAAATCTTTTCAATATCTGCTGTAGCACTTAAAGCAGGGACAGTTTTAGCTGGGTAGTTTGAAAAAGTTGTGTGCTCCACAAATAAAAAGGTACATTTGTTGTTATTTTGGTCCCCAGGAGAAATGGGAGTCCTTTTTATAGAGCATGGGAGACACATGGGTCCTTTGCAGGCCTCTTGTCTGCCTCTGAGGGTGAAATGAGAGTGTGAAGCACTTTGGGATGTGACCAGGCTCACAGCTAGGCTTGGTGCAGAGCAGAGCTGCTGTCCTGGTGGTGTGGCCCCAGTCATCATGAGCCATGTCTGAAAGAATTAATCACATTTCATAGGCGAGCATGCTGTTTGTGGTGTTGTTTTTCATGAGAGCATCATTGACAATGCTTTAACCTGATAGCCCTGCCTAATTGTGTTCTATGTCATAATGCATGGACTTGAGTAGGAGGCAGGGTTGGGGTAGAAGGAGGGAGAATGGACATGTGAATTAGGGAAAGATGTCTCTTCCTTTGGGGTATGGATGGGTTCCAACTCCCACTCACCCCCTCAGCTGGATATCTTTGTGCGGGCCACAGCCTGTGCTACATTAAGCTTCAACCCTGGTTGGGGATAGAGTCTACAGGGGAGAGGTTAGAGCTTCATCAAAGCAGCAGCTCTCTTAAGTGACCTCCATTTAACTTACCTGCTGGTCTCCATTCCTTCTGCAAAACATACTACTGGCAACTACCGCTACATGTT
>CAUYLG010076470.1:0-72392 GCA_963573385.1 Cacajao melanocephalus
GCCTGTAGTCCCAGCTACTCGGGAGGCTGAGGCAGGAGAATTGCTTGAACCCGGGAGGCGGAGGTTGCAGTGAGCCGAGATTGTGCCACTGCACTCCAGCCTGGCGCCTGGCGACAGAGTAAGACTCTGTCTCAAAAAAATACACACACACACACACACACACACACACACACACAAATCAGCTGGGTGTGGTGGTGGCACGCCTGTAATCCCAGCTACTCAGAGGCTGAGGTAGGAGAACTGCCTGAACCCAGGAGGCAGAGGTGGCAGTGAGCTGAGATTGCACCACTGCACTCCAGCCTGGAGAGCAGAGAAAGATTCCATCTCAAAAAAAAAAAGAAAGAAAAAAAAGTGATGTTATAGAAGGATCTCCCCAAGAAACAACATATAATAAAATTGGCAGTGAAGAACATGGCTAGCCAGGGGCAGCAGTACACACTTATCCACAAGTGCCTGAAAAATGTACCCGGAGCTCGGAGAGGAAACTCAACAACCTCTGAGAAGGGCACTGGATACCTGGAAGCCATGAATCTTTGCTCCTAAATGAGAAATATAAACATGACAAGACACAGACATGTAACAGGACACACAGTCCTTACAAGAGAAAGCACATGGGCCAAGCGTGTTCAGAGGAGGTGGGAGGCGCACCCCAGACAGGCATCCTCAGAGAAAGCTACTTCAGGGTCACCAGAAGCTGTACTCCCCTGAGGCTGTCGGGACCTCTTCCCTGGAGAGAGAACCCCACAGCCCCAAGCCTGCATGGTGTAAGAACTGCTCAATCAGCTAGGTGTGGTGGCTCACGCTGCTAATCCTAGCACTTTGGGAGGCCAAGGTGGGTGGATCACCTGAGGTCAGGAGTTCAAGACCACCCTGGCCAACATGGTGAAACCCCGTCTCTACTAAATATACAAAAATTAGCTGAGAGTAGTGGTGCACGCCTGTAATCCCAGCTAAGTGGGAGGCTGAGGCAGGAGAATTGCTTGAACCCAGGAGGCGAAGGTTGCAGTGAGCTGGGATCACAGCACTGCATTCCAGCCTGAGTGACAGATTGAGACTCCATCTCAAAAAAAAAAAAAAACCTGACAAATCTTCAGCAACTGGCTATGTTACAGATGTTCAGGAAAAAAAAAGAACAGAAATAGCTTGCATCTACTCCCATTCACAACAGTCAACCACCCAACCCACAGCTAATTCCCCAAAAAAGGAAAAATACACCACTTTTGAATATGTTGATCAATGAGGGGAAAAAAAATCAATAAAAATTTAGGAGCTAGGATAGGCACGGTGGCTCACGCCTGTAATTCCAGCACTTTGGGAGGCTGAGGCAGGTGGATCACGAGGTCAGAAGTTCAAGACTAGCCTGGCCAAGATGGTGAAACCCCATCTCTACTAAACATGCAAAAATTAGCTGGGCACAGTGGCAGGTGCCTGTAATCCCAGCTACTTGGGAGGCTGAGGCAGGAGAATTGCTTGAACCCAGGCGGCAGAGGTTGCAGTGAGCTGAGATTGCACCACTGCACTCCAGCCTGGGCAATAGAGTGAGACTCCCTCTCAAAAAAAAAAATTTAGGAACTATCACTACACATTCATCAGACTGACTAAAATTAAAAAGTGACAATACTAAATACTGATGAAGATAGAGAAAACCTCAATCACTCATACATGGCAGGTGAGAATGTAAAATGGTCCTGCAACTCTGAAAGAAAGCTATAGCAATTTCCTTTGTTTTTCTTTTTTTTTTTTTTTTTTTTTTTTGAGACAGAGTCTTGCTCTGTCGCCCAGGCTGGAGTGCAATTATGCAATCTGGGCTCACTACAACCTCCGCCTCCCGGGTTGAAGCAATTCTTCTGCCTCAGCCTCCCAAGTAGCTGGGATTACAGGCTCCCGCCACCATGCCCCGCTAAGTTTTTGTAAAGACAGGGTTTCACCATGTTGGTCAGGCTGGTCACGACCTCATGTGATCCACACACCTCGCCCTCCCAAAGTGCTGGGATTACAGGCGTGAGCCACCGCACCTGGCCAGAAATTTCTTTTATTAGTCTCCTTTATATTTATGTGTAGACCTAATCATAAGACCCAGTAATTACACTCATGGGCATGAATACCAGAGAAATAAAATTTACATTCACATAAAAACCTATACTTAAATATTCATAGTAGCTTTATTTGTAACACCCCAAAACTAGAAAAAACTGAGGTCTGTTTTGGTCCATCCATCCCATGGAATACTACTCAGTCTGGGCATAGTGGCTCACTCGTATAATCCCAACACTTTGGAATGCCTAGGTGAGTGGATCACTTTAGGTCAGGAGTTTGAGACCAGCCTGGCCAACATGTCAAAATCCCACCTCTACTAAAAATACAAAAATTAGCCGGACGCGGTGGTGCACGCCTACAGTCCCAACTACTTGGGAGGCTGAGGCAGGAGAATCACTTGAACCTGGGAGGCGGAGGGTGCAGTGACCCGAGATCACGCCACTGCACTCCAGCCTGGCCTGGGTGTCAAATCTATACACTGTCTCTAAAAAAAAAAAAAAAAAGCTATTTAGCAATGATACATGCAATGACCCCTTGGGAAAATCTCAAGGGAATTATGCTGAAAAAACAAAGTCAATTGTGCTTCAGGCCAGGAGTTCAAGACAAGCCTGGAAAACACGGCAAGACCCTAGTCTCTACAAATACAATTAATGAGATGTGGTGTCGTGCATCTGTGGTCCTAGTTATTCAGGAAGCTGAAGTGAGAGGACTGCTTGAGCCCAGGAGTTTCAGGCTGCAGTGAGTTCTGATTATATCACTGCACACCAGCCTGGGCATCAGGGTGAGACCCTATCTCCAAAATTTACAATAGTAACAATAATAAAAAATTAAAAAGCCAATGTCAAAAAATCATGTAATAGACACAGAGAACAGAAGAGTGGTTGTCAGCAGCGAAGGTGGGGAGAGAAGACATGAATGTGGGTGTAAAGGGTTCTTGTCCATGTGCCCTGATTGCAGCAGTGGTCTCAGCAAATCCAAACATGAAAAAATTGCAAAGAAATACACACTTTATTAAGGGCATGTAGAACTGGGGAAACCTGAATAAGATAGGCACACTATCAAAGTTAACACCCTAGTTGTGATGACTGTTCTAGTTTGCAACTAGCCATCACTGAGGGCAACAGGACAAACAGTAAAAGGAATCACTATAGCATTTCTTACACCTGTATGTGAATCCACAGTTATCTCAAAAAAAAACGTTTTTTTTTTTTTATTTTAGGAATTCTTCCACTTAATGAAAAATATATTCTAATTAATCCATCAACCCTATGTCATCACAAAGGAAACTGCACAGAGAAATATCAGCTGGGCTCTCAGCCAGTTCTGCAGCTGAGGGAATTCAGTTTGATTCAACAAACACACAACAGCTCTTGGAGAATCTTAGCACCTACCACCCACCCATACATAACACTCTGACTCATGACCATCACAGCCGGTCAGGAAGGAGAGAGAACCATGTACTGCTATTACCAAATGGGTAGGAATCTCATCTGTCACTTGGTTTCATTTACTCTAAAACTATTTTTTAAAATACGACATGTCTAGTAGTCCCTTGGTATCTACAAGAGATTAGTGCCAGGCCTGCCCCACCCTGGCTCCATACCAAAGCCCTAGGATGCTCAAGACCCTGGTATAAAATGGTGTAGTATTTGCATATAACCTGTGCACACTCTCGCTGTACTTTAAATCATCTCAGCCAGGCACAGTGGCTCACAGCTATAATCCCAGCACTTTGGGAGGCTGAGGTGGGAGGGTCACTTGGGCCCAGGAGTTCAAGACCAGCCCAGGCAACATGGCAAAACCCCATCTATACAAATTAAAAAAAAAAAAAAAATGGCCAGGTGTGGTGGCTCATGCTTGTAATCCCAGCACTTTGGGAGGCCAAGGCAGGCCGATCACTTGCAGCTAGGAGTTCGAGACCAGCCTGGGCAACACAGTGAGACCCAAACTCTACAAAAAATACAAAAATTAGCTAGTAGTGCCAGCTACTTGGGAGAATAACTTGAGCCCAAGAAGTCAAGGCTGTAGTGAGCCATGATAGGCCCAGTGCACTCCAGCCTGGCAAACAGTGAAATCCCCATGTCAAAACAAAAAAAATCATCTCTAGATGACTGTAACACCTAATACAAGGTGAATGCTCTGTAATTAGTTGTTAAACTGTATTGGTTTTTTTTCATTGCAGTGTTGTTTTTTATTGCTTTTCTTCCATTATTTTTGATCCACAATTGGTTGAATCTGCGGACATGAAACCCACAGATACAGAGAGCCAACTATAACGTGATTTCAACTATCTTTAAACATAAGGGAACAAAAAAGGAAAACAAACAAAAAAATAAAAACATAAGGAAACTGGCTACAATTATCACTCCTATCTCGGGAGAGCAAGAGGACTGGGGTTCTGCTCCTGCTTCTTTCTGCCTCCTGTGTGTTCTATGTGCTCTCCAGGGAGTCGTCATCACTATCACAGTCAAATAAAGCCAACACTCCTAACTACACAAAATCTAAGTTCCATCTGGAAATCTTGTAGTTTCACCTACTGAGGACAAAAGTCTGATAGACAGCTTCATTTTGGAAAAGCACAATTTTACACAAGCCTTAAACATTCCAGTGGCTGTTAGCAAATAGAGGAAATTCGGGATATATTAAACAGGCATCATCAAATTAAAACTCATATGCCCAAAAGCATCTCTTGTAGTAAAAGAATAAGAAAATCACACTAGGAAAGAAAAACATGAAGCATCTAAACCAGTCAAACATTAAACGTTACAATCTATCTCCTACCCAGGAGCAAAGCAAAATAAAAAGTATACAAGGTTCAGAACTCATTTTCAAATTTATACTTGAGCTGATCTAAAGCTTTGGCTGGCTTCCACAGTTACTGACATTAAAAAAAGGTCTTTAATGATACAGAGCCAGGCACAGTATCTCCTGCCTGCAATCCCAGTACTCCGAGAGGTGGAAGCAGGAAGATTGCTTGAGGCCAGGAACAAGACCCCATCTACACACACACACACACACACACACACACACACACACACACACACATACACAATTATTTTTAATTAGCTAGGCATGGTGGCATGTGACTGTAGTCCCAGCTACTCAGGTGGCTGAGGTTGGAGGATCACTAGAGCCCCAGAGTTCAAGGTTACAATGAGTCACAATTACAGCACTGCACCCCAGCCTGGGCAAGAAACCAAGACTCTGTCTCTCAAAAAGAAAAAAGAATTAAATTGAATAAAATAATGACACAGATTACATAGTATGGTCTGTTACTATATAAGCAAATTGGCAAATCCATTCTCCAGATTATACAAAACACACGAAAAGGGAAAGCAAGAATAAATTTCAGAAGGTGAAGACAGACACTATATTGAAAACCTTAATTAAATCTTCTGAAACAAAACAATCTGAATTTTATATTTAGCTGGCATCAGGATTCTATCTTCCCTTTATTATTACCTTTTTTTGTCCACAGGAGGCAGAGAAATGCTGCTGCTTTTCCACTTAACTTTGACATTCTCTTGA
Organism: Cacajao melanocephalus; assembly: GCA_963573385.1. Classification (NCBI taxonomy): domain Eukaryota; kingdom Metazoa; phylum Chordata; class Mammalia; order Primates; family Pitheciidae; genus Cacajao; species Cacajao melanocephalus. The sequence goes on from CAUYLG010076470.1 coordinate 5,566, forward strand.
AAAACCGTTCTATTCAAGGCAATGAAATAACGCTCCAAGATCACCAGCCTCTGCTTGAGTCGCAGGGCTGAGAGGGTGGTTGTAGCTGACTGGACGGCCAGGGCCTGCTGCTCTTTAACCAGCACAGAAAGACACTCCTTTAGTTCATTCACATCTATAAAACAAGACAAGAAAACATCTCACCTGTGGACAGGACAATGTGGCCACAGTTTGTTGTACTGTTGAGAAAATGAATGATGACAGGTAGTACTTGAATTCATGATTTGTGGCAAAAACAGCTTTAATCAGTTTACACATATAAGCTCAGGCAATGTTTACACCAAGCACTGTTGAGCAGTAGTGTACATCCATTTTATGGATGAAGAAACTGAGGGACCGAGTGATGAAGCAACTTGTCGGAGGCCACACAGGAGTGCAGCACATGACAGAGACCCCTCTGAGCCATTGCAGCACACTGCCTCTCCAGAAACATCACATGCAAGCTGTGGGCCAGGCATGATGGCTCACGCCTGTAATTCCAGCACTTTGGGAGGCCGAGCCGGGTGGATTACTTGAGGTCAGGAATTCAAGACCAGCCTGGCCAACATGGGGAAACCCCATCTCTACTAAAAAAACACAAAAATACAAAAATTAGCAGGGCGTGGTGTTGCACACCTGTAATTCCAGCTACTCAGGAGGCTGAGGCATAAGAATTGCTTGAACCCAGAAGCCAGAGGTTGCAGTGAGCCAAGACTATGCCACTGCACTCCAACCTGGGTGACAGAATAAGACTCTGTCTCCCAAAAAAAAAAAAAGTTACTAACATAGAACACTGAAGTCAGTATTAGTCAATATATATCAGCAGCACATCTCCTAAACAGAGAAAAACACTAGCCATTATTTTCATGTTGCAAAACCAAATTCAAAATAAAAACAATGTCTTGATATAATTACCCAGCATGCATGACTCATGAAACAAATTTATGGACTTATTTTAGAGGAAGATAAAGTAACTAATACACATTCTAACTACTAAGTGATATTTCATTACATTATTCTATTTCTATCTCTATTCGAAAATTTCCGCCAGGCATGGTGGCTCACACCTGTAATCCCAGCACTTTGGGAGGCTGAGGCAGGTAGATCACAAGGTCAGGAGATCGAGACCATCCTGGCCAACACGGTGAAACCCCGTCTCTACTAAAATACAGAAAATTAGCTGGGCATGGTGGCACATGCCTGTAGTCCCAGCTCCTCAGGAGGCTGAGGCAGAGGAATCACTTAAACTCGGGAAGCAGAGGTTGCAATGAGCCAGGATCGAGCCACTGCACTCCAGCCTGATGACAGACCAAGGCTTTGTTTCAAAAAAAAAAGAACAAAGATTCTCTTCTGTTCATCTTTGGCTGGGCGCTTTGGCTCACACCTGTAATCCCAGAACTTTGGGAGGCCAAGGCGGGTGGATCACTTGAGGTCGGGAGTTCGAGACCAGTCTGACCAAGATGGAGAAACCCCATTTCTACTAAAAATACAAAATTAGCCAGGTGTGGTGGCACATGCCTATAATCCAGCTACTCAGGAGGCTGAGGCAGGAGAATTACTTGAACCCAAGAGGCAGAAGTTGCAGTGAGCCGAGATCAAGCCATTGCACTCTAGCCTGGGCAATGAGCAAAACTCCATTTCAAAAAAAGAAAAAAAAACAAAGAGAGAAAGACAATTTCCAGACTAAGAAGTGTTTTCTAAGTAGTTAGAAGGAAATTACATGAGTGAAAATAATTCAAAGGATTCTGGTCTTTCAATTAAGCATGTGTCTACCTCAGAGTACAGTTCATTATCGCTGAATCATAAGTTACCTCCCACCAATCCCCTGTAAGAGCACAGCTCCCAGTGGTGGGGTGTGGGCTGGGCTCTGCCATGCTTGCCTCTTTGATGCTTACTAGCCTGGAGACCAGCAACCACCAGCCTCGCAGCCCTGGATCCAGACAGGTAACATCAACACCCCTGCTGGCTGCCTGCCCTTAGGTAGAAGACATCAGTTTCTGGCTACTCATTACCTGGATATGCTCTCCACGGGATGGGAGGAACCTTAGAAGGCATTACAGGGACAATCTCATCACTCCCTGGAAAGGCACAGCATGGCACACTGTACCCGGCACCAGTAGTAAGATGTGAGACCTGGAGCTTTGCAGCTGAAAGCTACTGTTACGTAAAACTCAATTAAGAACACTGAATTGCACACTGGGCTCAAGATGGAGAAGTGAAAGATTTATAGGTAAAGCAGCACCCCTGCCTTCTCAGGGCGCTCCCGCCAAACCACCCTTCAGGCAAGGAGGCTGGCCGAGCACTGAGAAGCACCTATCCCCTTAAAGACAAGAGCACCTTCACAGAGACAGCTCTGTCAAGCACGCAGCCCTGAGAGGAATTTCTTCCAGAAATCAGGTCTAAGGAAAAGTGTGGGGATCGCTCCAGCGTAGAGACCCTTTGACTGTGCCTCCGCCATAATGTGAGCTTGAGCCCAGACACATTTTCCCCTTCTGGAGGCAGTCGAGCTATGGGGAAGCAGGAACTAAAAATGGATGATTCTGCAAAAGATATTTAAGAACTCCCTGACGCTAACACAACGGCTTGGTGGCAGCTGTGTGGTTTTACTAGGTATTGTGTCTTTTCTTAATTCCTGTTCTGGGCTAGTTTTATGACTCTGCTCACTGAGCATTGCTCCTGGAGATTGTTGCCCTTGATGATTTATGATTCCTCCTGATGTTTAAAGAATGTTCCCTTTCCAGATGTAAAGCCTTGCTCAATAGATAAGAAAATTATCTGCTTGTTTTGTGATTCTCATGCTCTCCTAATTATGTTCTCCTTTTGCTTAGTAGTATTTTATCTTCTCCCCCAGACTTGCTGTGTTGTAACTTTCTGTTCCCCTTTACTGTATAGACTTAACAATATAGGCTAACGTCAGCTGCAAAAGCTGAAGGTATATATTGGGACCCTATGCACAAATAAAATCGCTGTCTAGGCACTGCCTATTCAGACCTCCAGACCACATCTGTCTGTCTTTTTTTTTTTCCGCGCACTCTGTCTTCCAGGTTTTGGGACCCTCTTGCTGGCCAAGAGTCCCCAGCAGACGTGCCGTTCCCGACATGCTACCAAGACTATAAAAAAGAAATATAAACCATCAGAGAAACTTTAATGTAGAAAATAAGTTAATATGCACAAATATGTACAATTAAATGCTCTACAAGGTACACATATTTTATAAATTTCTATGGCAGAAAGAGATTTCTTTTTCATTTCAAACACAACCATGATTATGTTTTCAAAAAAGCAGCCACTTTGTGGTGGTCCCATTTTAAATGAATTTTAGATTAAACTAAGTAGTGCCTCTAGAAAGCTTGATATATGTTAGTTATTTATCTATGTCATTATTGGCATCATTATTTTACATGCAGTCAGACAGCCAGCATATCTGTGTACCACAGGACTTAAAAACTGTTTTAAATATGTTACATTTTTTCAAGGTTAATGAACTTGGCACCAAATTTGCTAATTAAAAGGTGGCAGGCATGTGAACAAAGGAACAAAGATACTATGTCCAAGGAACTTTGTTGCAATGAGGGAATAAAGGAAAGGTTCTAAATGTTAGTCAAGAGGACAATTGTTAAGTGACTTCTAGACAACACAGTACTGTTGTTAAAAAGAGTAAGTGAATAATAGTTAATAGTTATATAGCATTTTTTATGTGGGAAACATTCTTCTATTTCCTTAGGTGCTTTGATGTAAATAATCCTTAGACTACAAGGCCAGTGATATTTCGTGCCCATTTTAGAAAAGAGGAAACTCAGACCTAGGAAAGCTATTAGTAATTTACACAAAGTCTCACAGGTTGGAAGTTGGGGAGGCAGAATCTGAATTCAAGCAGTCAAGATTTGGGGTCAATACTTCTAAATGCTATCATATACTAATTTCCTAGAGCTTTTTAAACTGGTATGTTTGAGATAGGGGCTAAAACAGAAGCCTAAACACCACCATCTTATAGAGAAGCCACTTGGGCCCTGGGCAGAGGTGTAGTTCACAGAACTGTTATTGTACTGCAATTCTCAGAAGTGTTACAGGTAAAAATTTCCACTGCTACCTCCCTCCCCTTGCAACAAACCACTGACTTTAGCTTCTGTACAGATAGCTTGCCTTGCACATCCCTGTGCCTCCCTGAACAAGGATGTGCTTTTGCAGCTTAAATAGCTTGCTACCCCTGAGCTCGGGGCCACAGGTTGGAAAGACATAAGTCCTCCATGGCCGCCAAAAATAAAGACCCTACAATTTGATATACTTTTGTCTTGGTGTTGATTTTCTGTGCTCGCTCTGGTGAAACATGTTACCTGACTCCTCTAATAGTAGTGAAAATTGCAAAATGAAGAATGATATGTATAATGCAATTCAACTTACTTAAATAAGGTAGTAATACCTAATACTACTTATGTGCATATTCTGTGCCTAGAAGGAAACCCAGTTAAACTCTTCACTGAAGGCACTATATTCCAAGACTCAACTTTTCACTTTTAATGTTCACTTCCTTTTGTCCTCTTACAAGAATGTTTTTTGCTTGGTTCTTCAGTTCTCAAGAGTTACTGTGCTCTTGCTGAGTCTACTTGTTTGTTTATTTATTTAGGAACTCATTGTTTTACACCCAGTCAGCCTATGCTGTTCTCCAATTATAGCTTCTTTAAAATTCTTATAACTCTCATGAAATTTTTCTTGTCCTTCTCATTATTTCAATTTGAACAGAAACTGTTGGCTGTAGTACAGTCCCCTTCAATGAAATGCACTTTCCTTTTGCCAGCTTGCAAGAGGTCATGAGAGGGCCCCTATGGGGGACAGCTGTTGGTAACCTAGGTAGCAGTTGATGGGCAGTGAGGCTATTCTTCTTATGGTCTGGCTCTGAGCAAAGTGAGAGCTGTGGCCAACTTCCCCTTTTCATGTCTTGGGAGACCTCTTCCTTGGTTCCTTAGACATAAAATGGTACGAGATCTACTCAGACTCACATCCACTGGCTTGAGTGGCTTCTCAGGTCTTCAGTCTAAAATGGAGAGGGTGCAGAAAATCCTACCAGAGAAGAGACTTGGATGCCTCTGTCTCAAGTTTTAAGGATACGTTATCATTCTTCTAAATCCTCAGTTACTGTTTTTTGCCTGGCAGCACAGGCAATAAATGCTAGGTTTTCTCACTGTATCCCCTTAAAATCTCAGGCCAATTCAAGGTCTAGGACATACTTTTATACTTTTCCAACATACTGTGGTACAATGTTATCAAAGAGGAATAGATAGGGAGGGGAGTGTCTAAGCTGCTTTCCTTCCATAAGGCTACACAAAATATTCTCAGTGACTACATTGCCTTAAAAATATTCCATCAAATAAATGTATCTTAGTTTGTTTAGTGTTTCCACTCTTGCTAGATGTATGATAAGCTGGTAATTTTCACCATATGAACATCCTTACCCAAACATTTTTATTCTATTTTAGTTTTTAGCATGGATTCATATAAATTTGGATTCTGAGTCAAAGGGCATAAGAGTTTCTTTCGTTTGGATACATAGTCCAAAACCGTTTACCAGAGAGTTGTACTTACTTATAGGATTGCCTGCAATGTTCAGTTCCTATAGCCATTAATCTCACCCATGGAAGCATGGGATTCCTTATAAGCCTCAATTAACAAAAGAATTACATCTGCGGCTTTTTTCATCTTTTATTTTGTAAAATCCCCATTTTTCCTCATAAAGTTCAAAGGATCTTTTAAATAATAATTTAAAAAAAAGCTTAAAGCAGGAGGTCGGAAATACATGAGCGATTCTCTTAAACCAAAATCTTCCCTTTTGTCTTCTTTCTTTTGCCTCAAGATCTTTAAACACTTTGCCTCCCATGGACTTCTCCAGGTTTTGCTCTTCCATGGAGATTTCTAGATACCTTAGGGCAAAGTTGTTTTTCCAGTGGTGCAACCCATAGGCAACTGATTTGTCCGGGGAACTGGCTGATTCTCTAGTACATTTCAAAAATGTGAAATGGCTTGGGGTCTTCAGGACCCATTTTAACTTTAGCAGAGTTTCATAATGGACTAGAACAGCGATGTATTGTTTTAGGGGCTTTTCATTCACAGCTGAGTTTACAGCTAAAAGACATTTGGCCAGGCATTGTGGTGCATGCCTGTAGTCCCAGCTACTCGGGAAGCTGAGGTGGGAGGGTTTTTGGATCCCAGGAGTTTGAGGCTACAGTGAGCTATGATCACACCGCTGCATGCCACCTGAGGTGACAGAGAGAGACCCTGTTTCCAAGAATTTTTTAAATGTAAAAAATAAAAAAGTGATTAAATCCAACCTGAAGAAATTGAACAATCTTTGTCCCTGCATTCGAGGGCTCTAATCATATCACTGTGCTGTTGAAAAGGAAAACCTAACCAGGTGACTAATAAGTGAAAATGCGTTCTCTTCAAAAATATTTGACCACCTTTGTGACTTAAATTCTGTTTGTAGCTTATTTTAGTTTCCAGGCAACTAAATTTCATTAATAAGAAAGAATTTTACACTAATTTGGGCCCCATATAAATTCTTTTTCTGAGATTCCCCATTGGTATGAATAAACACCTCTCCCCATATAAAATGGGGGTCTACTGTAATACTATAAGACTCCTCTAGCAGAAACCCAAGCTTCTGTATAATCACTTTCCTTTCTGTGATATATCTCCTGTTACTTTTCATGAAATACTTTATGCCATGCATTGCTCACAGTGACAACGCTTATACAACAAAAACAAAATAAAGATGCAGACACTAACAGAATTGTTGCAAAATGCTCTTTGTAGTTTAATCCACTCCACTGTATTATGATCTCCAGGTTTTGCTTTACTGCTCCATGAGGTCTTAGACTCCTTTTCTCTATGCCTTTAAGATTTCTCTCTGAACTTACCCTATCACATTTTCACAGTTAACCTCACCAGACATCTAGCTGGAGAAAGTAGATTTTTCATGCACAGCCTCAGAAAGTTTCTTACAGTTCTTGTCTTCTGAGTCAATTCTCCAAACTGGCATTAAAATAATATTCATGATATTTTTAATCTTAAACGAAGCTGAATAGACTCTTCTGTCACTCCTTCCAGCTTCAGGAGAGTGATTGCTGCACCTTAATTTGAGAGGCATGCATTGTAGATTTTCAGAAACACACAGTCATTATATCAGCTGTTTTTTCATAGTCTAAGGGAAACGGAAAGCAAACGTTCTATCCAACGTATTATTTGTATTCTTGCTTTACAGAACTTCAAAAAGTCTCAAAAGGCAGATTTAATATACACCTTGGTTGAATGTTGCAATTCCAATATATTTTTAAAGATAATGACAAGAAGCCAGGTTCTCAGCCCTGTTCCTTGCCAAATTGGAAGGAAATGTCTGGGGAGGCTTAAATTCCAAGCTTCGGGTTCAGCTAGACTATATTCATTGCAGGATTTCTCAATCTTGAACTGTTGGGACTGCAGCTGAATAATTCTGTGCAGGAATTATTACTGAGATCCCTGGCTTTTCTACTCCCTGGATACTGTTAGCACCTGAAGCACCTCCTCCCACTGTGACAAACCAAAATGTCTTCAGGAGTTGCCTGAAGACAACTCCTGAAGATATCCCCAGGGTGGAGGGAGTCGGGGGCAAAGATGGCCTTGGTTGAAAACCACAACTGTAGTCTGTGCCTCTCCAGGAATCTCACTAGTTACCCATGGGGATTTTACAGATGGCTCGTCTTCATATACTTGTATTTAATCGTTTTCTTCCTTAACCCTCTACAACAATGCTGTCCAATGTGGTAACATCTAGCCATATATGAATGTTTAAATCAATCAAAATTAAATACAATTTAAAAACCCATTCTCTAGCCATATGTGGCTACTGAGTATTGAATATTAGAGAATATTTCCATCATCCCAGCAAATTTTACTGGACAGTACAGACCTAAAGAAATCATTCTCAGAGGGAGACAAATCACCCCCAAGGGATAAAGAAAGGGTTCTTTCTTAGGAAGAACAAACCTCCTTCTATTTATGAAGCACAAATATACATAATGTATGTTTTACTCACATAGTGTAAAACATAGTGTTGTAAGCTCTGCTTACACAATGTTGTATATACATGTATATAAACATGTCTGTGGTGTTAAAGTTATCTGTAATAAGAGTTTAGAAAACAGAAGACTAAAAACCCACCTTAAACGGGGCTTATGAAGAAACACTAGTTATCGATTTTTTTTCCTCTTTTGAGATATAATTTGGAGCTTAAAGTACTAGATTTGCAAATGATCATTACAACTTTAAGATCCTTTAATGCCATGATGAAACCTCTATTCTTATTTTTCCTTTTATTTATAGTTTTCAAACAATGTAACTGAAGATACACATTTTCATTTAACAACAACTAAAGAAGCTTGTAGAATTTTGCAATTGAAATTTTAAGTTATTGGAAGCTCTAACTAGCTTAATGATTTCTAAACAAAAAGATTCTATTTGAAAACATTAGATTCATTTTATATGCTAATATGTGTATTAGTTTGTTCTCACACTGCTATGAAGAAATACCCACGAATGGGTAATTTATAAAGGAAAGAGGTTTAATTGACTCAGTGTTTTGCACAGCACAGGAGGCCTCAGGAAACTTACAGTCATGGCAGAAGGCAAAGGAGAAGCAGGCACCTTCTTCACAGGGTGGCAGGACAGAGTGAATGCAAGCAGGGGACATGCCAGATGGTTATAAAACCATCAGATCTCATGAGAACTCACTCTCTCTCAGGAGAACAGCATGGGGGAAATGGCCCCCAAGATTCAATTACCTCCACCTGGTCCCACCCTTGACATGTGAGATTATGGGGATTACGATTTACGGTGAGATTTGGGTGGGGACATGGAGCCAATCCATATCAACAAGAATACAATGTTTTGATATTTTTAATTTAATTAGAAAATAAAGTTATAAATAATATTTTGATGATGAATTAATTCATATATTTGGTTTAAACAAGAAAGTACCCACCTCATTGGTGAAGTAACAGGTTATTTGTAATGGACATCTGTTATTATTTTCTGGCTGGATATCTGAGGTCCTTTTTTGGGTTTGGGGAGATTGTTAGTGATGAGTCTTAAGGAGAGGTAGAGCTCTGCTTTTTGCTCTCAAAGCAACAAGGTTAGATTCTGGCTGTCCTTGGCCTGGACAGTCATAGACCCATGACCTAGTATTGATCATTTGAATATTCTGATCCTGGAGTTTATAGTGGGGGTAAATGACACAGAGTGTGTCAGTGGAAGTTTGGAATTTTGATCAGCTACATAATGACCTTGAGTAAATCTTCTTGCTACTTATGATAACCAGTATTGACACCTATATTTTGCATCCAAGGATATTGTCTGATAAAAGCATTTTCCATAAGGTACAACTCTGGTAGAAGTTATAGGGATGATTTTATGCAGATTCTGGACAGGCTACCTTAGACACTCCTATCCCCTCTCCAAATTAGTGCAAATGCGATTCAGCCTGAGATAATTACATGATAGTGTACCATGGTGAGTAGGGCAGAGGAGGTAAAAACTTCCAAATAAGAAGCTATTTATTTGCCAAATGGTCCTTAATCCAAGGAATAATTTCTCCAAGAGAAATATCCAAACCTGTGTCAGAAAATCATTACTGAAGCTAGATTCTTAGTAATTTCCAAAGTAATTATACACTTTCACATTCCCAACATAAATGTATCTGAGTTCCAGTTCCTTCACATTCTCACCATCACTTGATATTATCAGTCTTTCTATTTTAGCTATACTGAAGGATGTATAGTATTATGTCCTTCCAGATTTTAGTCCTTAATGCTAATCATGTTGAATATTTCTTAGTATGGCATAATTTGCCATTTGTGCATATTGTGTGGTGAAATATCTGCTCACATGCATTGATAATTTTAATTGGATTTTTGCATTATTATAAGTTGTAAGAGTTCTTTATGCATTTTGAATTAAGATTTTGTTGAATTTTTGTCTTTTCAGTCCTTTTTTTTCCATTTTATTAATGATGTCTTTAGAAGGGTAAAGTTTTAAAATTTGAAATTCACTGTATCATCTTTTTTATGGCTTGTGCTTTTGGTAAAAATTATAAAATTAAGATTGGATAAGGTCAACAAACTGAATAAAATATAATAAAATTACATCAAGGAGAAATCACATTTAAAAACTCATTACATAACTTGAGGTCACAGTTTTCTCCTTATAATTTTAGCTTTGGGGTTTATGACTGTCTAAGATACACTTAGAATCAATTTTTGCATAAGTGGTTAAGTTAAAACTTGGATTTATTACCTTGTTTATACCAATGAATAAGTTTACAAATTTACCTATGTATATTGTTATACTATTACTAGCAGTCTTCATTCCCTTATTTAATTCCACATATCCATCTGATTCCATTTTTATAATTCTTGGAGAAATTATTTTTATATTCTTTGTAAAAGATTTCTCTTGGCCATAAATTTTATCTGGTTTTGTTTGTCTTAAACAAGTCTTATATTTACATTCATTTTAGAATAATTTTTGTGCTAGGTAAAAAAATTCCAAGTTAATTTTTTTCTTTTATTGTTTCAAACATGCTAATCCATTTTCTTCTGACTTGCATGGTTCTGACAAGATATCTGAAGTGATGATTATTTTTATTCCTTTGCATAAAATGTGCCTTTTTCCTCTAACTCACTTTAAGATTTTTCACTATATTGCTAGGTTTAATTAATTTGCTAAGGATTTGTCTTGATATAATTTTATTATATTTTATTCAGTTTGAAGTTTGTTGACCTTATCCAGTCTTAATTTTATAATTTTTACCAAAATTAGGAAAATGTCAATCATTAGTATCCAAATATTTTTCTGTTCCATTTCACCATTTTCTACTTCTAAAATTACAATTGAACTTATATTAGGCCATGTGATATTGTTCCAGTTAATTACTCCTTTCTTTCATGCTTTTGTCTCTATGACTCAGCTTAATAATTTCAATTACTATGTTTTCTAATTCACATCTCTATTCTTCTGCATCTTGCAATTAATCCTGTGCAATGAATTTTTATTTCAGATATTTTATTTTTCATCTCAAGAATTTATATTCAGTTATTTCTTAGTCTTCCAATTTCCTCCTTATTATAATCATGCTTTCTTTTAAATTCTTGACCATTTTGAGTATAACAACTGTTATAAAATCCTTTTCTGCTAATCCCATCACATTAATTTCTGAATCTGATTCTATTATTTTTGGCATGAAAAATATGTCACATTGTCTGATGTTTGGCCTTTCTATGCAATTTTTAATTGGATGTGGAACATAATGCATGTTATTTATTTTAGCATCTAAATGTTATCTTCCTTTAGGAGTTTAAATTCTCACCTGAGATAAATTTAAGTTACTTCTAGATTGGATGGATGCTTTAAAGGGTTATTTTTAAGATTTGTCAGGGCATTGCTAGAGTAACCATTACCCTAGGTTTAGTTTAGCCTTAATACTAAGGTGTGGTCCTACCACAGTCAATAATAAGGCCCTAGTTCTTAATTCTATACTCTGAACAATTTAAACTTTCACACCTCATTACCCTGTGTACGCTCTGGAAATTGTTCTGCTTACAGATCCCTGGAGATTTCTGCCCAGACTGATAAAATTTCATCAACTATGTACATATGTCTTTGATTTTAGAAAACACTTAAAAGAACCTCTATGCAGATGTTTAGAGGTCTTTCTTATGAAGTTTTATGTTTTCTGGAACTCTGTCCTGCAACTCTTGCCACTTTAGCTTCCCTGAACTTTGAGCTCTGTTTTATCAACTCAGTGATTGCCTTCCTCTGTTTTTATAACCTGGAACGTTTCTCCAGGTACAAAGGGCAATTGTCAGACTCATACACATGAGAGATCCCATTTCTGTCTTGATCATTGTATAATATCTGAAAACAATTGTTTTATATATTTTGTCTAGTAGTCTATTTATTGCTTATCCCTTTTTGGTCTAAAGCATAAATCCCACTACTCCTCACATGTTTCTGATATAAACATATCCTCAATATCACCATTGATGTCTCCGAGTATCTTGTCAATTTTTTCCTATCTAATTTAAAGTAGCCACCATGCAAATTACACTGTAACTCTTTACCTCATTCAAATTTTGTTATAAAATTTCACAAAATAAAAAAAAGCTTTCTTAAGTATTGGTTCAACTGTTTATTACATTCGTTCCCCTAAGGCACTTTTCTTTGCACATAGTAAGTGCTCTAAAAATGTAGGAATAATAATAGGTACTTGAAATAACACTCAATTTGTGGAATGGTCATTCTACCAATTAAATTTATAAACCTAATCTTATATATTCTTTAGCATAAGATCACCTCTTTAAGGCTTTTTCTTAGCTTTAATTTTGACAAGAGGATAATTCCATGCACTGTAGCCAAAAATAACAAAATAGAAAAATAAAGTTCACTGGATGATCTTTATGCCTCAGGAAACATGTAGAAGATTATATTATGGTCATTGTAGTAATCCCACAAATAGCCAACTGACTTTAATCAACAGATGTTCTATGTCTTTTCCTGTGTGCGCAGTGTTATATAGGTGTTTAGTGGAAGTGAATATGAAAGTATTAGACCCATTTCCTCACAATAAGCAAATGATTCCAAGAGATGGAATATTATAGGTAAAGAATCCATGGAGATTGCTTCTTTTTGTCAAAAAAATGGAAATGGTGGTTGATTCAGCCAGATTGAGAAAGATACCATAAAGATAGGCTCATCATAATGTCTTTTATTATCTTACTAAGAAATTTTAGTTATTTTAAATACAGAGAATCTCTTGGTATTATTAAGTATGAAAAGAGTTAGATGAGACAAATTTCTTTTGGAACTGAATTAAGAAAAAACTGGTAAGAGGAAATAAGTTAGGAGGTATGGTAGCATGCATGACAACTAACAATGGCTTGGTTTTGGCTGGTGTTGACAGAATGGCAATTAATAGAGGGACAGGTGAAAAATAAAATGAAAAAGAAAAATAAATGGGCTTGGAATCCTATCAGATATAGGCGACGAGAGAAAACAACTTTAAGTTTCCTGATATAAGAGTTTGGAAATCAATGATGTCATTAGAAGAAATAGGAAAGTCATACCCAGAGAGCATTTAGGGGAAAAGAGAGTTCAGCATTGGGTACACTGAGATGTCAACAGCAGCAAGACATTCAGGTGTAACTATCCAGAAGATATATGGGGATATGTTTCTGATTCACATGCAAGTTTGGTTAGGGCTAGAATACTAGATCTAAGAGTGATCTCATAGAGGACACACAGATCACTTTTATAAATTCCTCCCCTTTCATGACATAGTAAGTCAATTCTCGGTAGCATAGAAGAGCTAAAAAACAGACATTCATGGCATAATACCTACAAAAGTGAACTAAAATTTATATGTCTGAAATTGCAGCTTCCCTAAACTACCACCTTTTCAGCCTTTATAATCAGGGTGTTATCATTAAGTTCCATCTCCTCGCTTGCTTGTTTGTTGGCACATAGCCATGTTCATCTTGTCCTAAGACACATCCACATGATGCATTGCCCAACATCATATCTTATAACAATGATTGCACACTTTTACTTCTGACCATGATCCTTGATGTCTGTTCTTATTCTTATTCGGTAGCCACAGCCCAACCTCTTAAAGTAGTGGATTATCAAGAGGGGACAGACAGAGTGGACTGTTTATCAAGATTTGATCCCAAATATAAATGAAGTATATCCTTAAATGACTTTTAAAACCTACCTGAAGTTCGGGGCCATAAAACATATTTATTTTCAATGCAATTCAAAACAAGAAAGCCTATAGAAAATTGAAAGATTACTGCAGTTATTCTTCAAATCCTAAAGCTTTAGATTATCCCATAAATTTTGACCTCAAGAAAAAGCTGGGAAACAGGTTACAAAAATAAGTCTCAGACCCAGAATTGCCTTTTGAAATACTGTGCTAAGAAAATATTATGGATGTAATTGTCATTTCTTTTTCATGGGCATGCTGCTGTTTTAGATATATTCTTTTTTTGAAATGCATGAAGTCTTTCTGAAATAGGTATAGCACATCAGAAAGAAAGATCTAGCTAAAACTTGAGGTTTTACCACTTGCACACAGGATGGTGCCAGCCACATTTCTTTTTGGAAAATAAGACTGAGAGTAACGGGAAGCTCTTTTCCTACTCCTTATCTGGGTCACAGTAAGCTTTAGCAAGGGGAGGGCAACAGGCTGCTCTTTCAGAATTTATGGTGGGAAGACACTGGGACCAACAGACTAGAAGTGTTGGGAATACGGGTGGACAACAGAAAAGGGGAACAAAGGCTCAGACACTATTGATAGGGAGTTCTTGAGGCTATGATACCTAAAACTTATCTTAGCTGCCATGGCAAGTGCTTAAGGCAATTGCCCTATGGGTATTGACAGCACCCACTTTGTATGAACTCCTTTCTCTTTCACAAGCTGAGGCCCAACAACTTCCTGCATTGCTGAGACTGGCTCTTCAGCAACTTAAGCACCATCACCATAGGCAATATCTCCTCCTGGTAGGTCTTTCCATCACTGCTGGCACAGAACAGTAAGTTTCCATACTCAATGAGTCTTGTCAGTAATTCTCTACCAGCACAGAAGACTGAGAGAATAATTTGAATAGCATAATTTCACAACTCCATAGCTGTGTCTAATTGGACTGATTAAAAAGAATGTACAGACAACAGAATTTACTGTATTTTAACATAATTAATTTAGTCATTTGATGAATTGCTGGTGAATTGTAAATACAAAGTTTATGGTTAGACACCGGAATCAGAAAGAAAGAGTCAAAAAGCTGTAGTCTGTGAACATATTTTCAAGGGTTGGCAAGCATTTGTTTTAGACTACCAAGACAGACCTTAATTAGAACAACTCTTCTCAACTGGAGGTAAATCTTCCTCCAGGGGACATTTGGCAACATAGGGAGACATTTTTGGTTGTCACATCTGGGAGAAGGCTGCTACTGTCATCTAGTGGGTAAAAGCCAGGGATGTGGCTAAACATCCCAGATGCACAGGACTTCCTGTGCATTAGATTCCTGTGCATTAGATAATTCAGTGCATTAGATAATTTGGTGGCAGGAAAACAAAACTAGAAATGACCTTCAGTTCCCTTTCAGTAGGTCAGTACTTCTCACTTTGTACATTTGCAAAAGTGTAGAATTTGCCAATATCCCTTTCTAAAATATCATGGTTTTCAATTCTAGTTGCCAGTTAAAGCATAACTAAGATAGAAAAGCTGAGTATATTCAAGTATTCATCATATTTAGTCTTGATTCTCTCTACACTTACCTTTCACCTCTTATAATTCATTAGTTAGTTTCATTATCAGTATGTTCTGTGAACCACAATTTCTTGAAAAGTCTTTAATTCTAAAGGAATCATATTTTTTAAACTCGACATCTTGAGTAAAAGAAAAATGCCATCAATTTCTAGTAGTAAGGTAAATGTTTATGGTTTCCATTTGTTGTCATCTGAACATAGCGAAGCACCCAATATCTGCTTCTCATGTATAGACTGGGAGAATGCAAACAGGAGGCAGGATGAAGTCATTGTACTTCCATCTAAGCAGCACAGATACATGGCCCACTGACCCCTGGAAACTGAACGTTGAACGTTGCAATCATCACTTCCTTAGCTAGCAGGTATTCTCTGTTGTTCCTGATTCCTTGGATCACCATTGACAATCTCGATGTTCTCTTGGGAGGTGTCTGGCCACAGTGTCCCATGCCATTTGGGATGTAAAATATGGTGATTTGTTTTCTGTAATAAGAGGTCACTTATTTTTGGTTACCATGAAAACAAGAATGACCAGTGTGTCCCAAATATGGGACAGGGTCTTCAATGTCAAGTGGTAACAGTGGGCCCACACATACAATTGGAAGTAGTCCTATCTCAAAGTTATCCTTAATTCCAGTCTTAATATGAACTTTAATTGCAAGTGCTATTTTAATTCCCCTTTGTCATTTAATAGAATATGTTTGCAGGTTCTGTGGATTAGTATATCAACATCTTTGGGGACCATGATTCTGCTTACAACAGTGATTTATCTAGACAGTGTGGGCATAAAATGATATTTTAAGAGCTCTAGATTTGGAGTTAGATTAATCTTGCATACTGATTCCAATATTTATTAGTGATAACCCTGGAAAATGATTAACCTTCTCAATTAATTTCTTTAATTATAAAATGAGAATTGCAGCACCTAATCCAATCTGTTTGCTAATATGAATCTAGGTAGTTTCTATAAAAGGAACGAAAATCTTCCATGGAGATTATACATGATGCCATTGCAGCCAGCTATATCTTGCTGTGAATGGTGGATGTCTTGTTTTTTTAACTAATGTGAATAGGTTACTGAACTTACTGTTCTTCATTTTCTCATCTAAAAAATGGGCAAAACTTCAGAAGAAACTGGTGAAAATCAAATGAGACAATTTAAATAAAGATTCAGAGTGTCATGCCAGATAAACATAGTGAATACCTAACATCAGAACTGAAAATACCTATTTTCAATTTATTTACACCAGAAATTCTCAACCTTTGCACTACTGATATTTGAGGCTGGGCATTTTTTGGTTGTTGGGGAGCTATACTATGCACAGAAGAATGTTTAGCAGCATCCCTGGTCTCTTCCCACAAGACATTAGCTGTTCCCCTCCTCCACTTCCCACCCAGTTGTGGAAACCAAAATATCTCTAGGTGTCAAATGTCTCCTGTTGAGGACCAAATCACTTCCTCTGTTGAAAATCACTTACCTAGTCAAATACTTATTTGATTACTATCTGTTCTTTATCACATTTAATTGCAAGTTATATATTTAGCTAATATATAAAATATAAGCATTTATATACTTACATGCTGTCTTTATATATATATATTTTTTATTGTGTTTTAGGTTTTGGGGTACATGTGAAGAACATGCAAGATTGTTGCATAGCTACATACATGGCAATGTGGTTTACTGCCTTCCTCCCCATCACCTATATCTGGCATTTTTCCCCATGTAATTCCTCCCCAACTCCCCACCCCCCGCTATCCCTCCCCTAGTTCCCCCCCCACAGACCCCAGTGTGTGATGCTCCCCTCTTTGTGTCCATGTGTTCTCATTGTTCAACACCCACTTATGAGTGAGAACATACAGTGTTTGGTTTTCTGTTTTTGTGTCAGTTTGCTGAGAATGATGGTTTCCAGGTTCATCCATGTCCCTACAAAGGACATGAACTCATCATTTTTTATGGCTGCATAGTATTCCATGGTGCATATGTGGCACATTTTCCCTGTCTAGTCTATCATTGATGGGCATTTGGGTTGGTTCCAAGTCTTTGCTATTGTAAATAGTGCTGCAATGAACATTTGTGTGCATGTGTCCTTATGGTAGAATGATTTATAATCCTTTGGATATATACCCAGTAATGGGATTGCTGGGTCAAATGGAATTTCTGTTTCTAGGTCCTTGAGTCTTTTTTCTCCCTACAGTAGAGAAAAAGAGTAAGTGTGACTTCTCTAACTTTGTTGTTGGCAGCAGATAAATATCTGATTTGTTCAAGACCAAAGAGCCCATGTTTAACATTCCATTTACTTTGCGATAGTCTTTCTTTTTTAACTTATCTACATTCATTTTGAGGCAATTACCACAACATACTTATCAGTTTAACTTAATCAAATGTGTGTGCATTCCCATTTTGTTAGAACACAAATTCAAAATAACAAGTGAATGGGGAAAGCTTATCTTTTTCTCTAAAACCTATTACTTCTGCTATTATAAAGAAGCTTCATGCTGTGTCTATCTAAATGCAAAATGCACAGCAAAGCTAAAGCAAGCTCAATATTTTAATTAGAGTTAGACTTGGGGAGTGAAGCAATAATGACCCTAGTTTTCAATTTTGACCTGAGAGAAGATGCAAATTATATATTCTAGTAGGTGAAAAAGGGTCTCACTCATAAGTGAGTGTTGAACAATGAGAACACACGGACACAGGGAGGGGAACATCACACACTGGGACCTGGTGGGTGGGGGGCTAGGGGAGGAATAGCAGGGAGTGGGGTAATTGGGGAGGGATAGCATTAGGAGAAATACCTAATGTAAATGATGGGGCGATGGATGAAGCAAACCACTACCATGGCATGTGTATACCTATGTAACAAACCTGCACGATCTGCACATGTACCCCAGAACTTAAAGTATAATAAATAAATAAATAAATAAATAAATAAGGGTCAGCATGGGAAGTTTCCCAATTAAATTTCACAAGATTGTATGGATTATTGATTATATTCACAGCATAAAACACTCCAGAAAATTTATCCAGTAGTGGGCTGAGCACATGGGGACGTATTTTCAGCAGTGAGGTAGACATTGCAGTGATCACTTGGAGAAAGAAAGTCTTTCCACATAAACCAGAGTCCAAGGGATTAAATTGCAGAGATGAGAATGCCACTAAACCCTGTGGCACAATCATCATAGTTAAATAAATGGCTAGCTGTCTATATGGTATCCAAGTATTGGCATCCTGTCCAAGCAAAATTGAGTGGGCCAATTATCTGTAGAAGGACGGGAAGCTCCCAGCTAATGCCAGACTATCCAGAGTTTCTCCAGAAGTTTGTGTGATAGCTAGACCACAGTCAGACGGCAACACAAAATGGACCAAGCTGACCAGGAGCTTCAAGAATTTCTAACTCATAGTCTAAGAGGTTAGATCCAAAGGGTCGGTAAATGGTGCACCCAGTAACTGAGGGATAGGTGATAATTGATAGAGCAAACTTACAAGCTTCACAATTGGTAGAGTCTCAACAACAATGTCATCATCCAAGAAAATTACATCAGTCCTGGAAAATGTGATCAGAAGCCTTGGAGGGGAAAGCTGTATTTATCAGGGTTCTCCAGAGAAACAAAACCAATAGAAAATCTGTAGCTATATTGAAATCTATATTGACATATATCTCTATATCTATAGCTATACCTATATCTATCTATATATATTTATCTGTATCTATACTTATATCTATACATCTATATTCACATCTATACCTATGTCTATGTATCTACATCCGTATCTATACCTATATAGCTATATCCACATCTGTAACTATATCTATCTATTGTGAGAATTGGCTCATGAAGTTTTAGAGGCCAAAAAGTCCCACCATCTGCTGTCTGCAAGCTGGAGACTTGCTCCAGCTGAAGCAAGTCAGCTGAAGTCCAAAGGTCTGAGAACCAGAGTCACTGTTGTCCAACTGCAGGAGAACCTGGATGTCCCAGCTCAAACAGTGTTAATTCTCCCTCCTCCACCTTTTGTTCCATTCACTCAACAGATTAGATGACGCCTGTTTGCATTGATGAAGGTGGTCTTCTTTACTCAGACTATGAATTCAAATGTTAATTCCTTCTGGAAATACCCTCAAAGACACACACAGAGATAATATTTTACCGGCTCTCTGGGCATTTCTTAAGCCCGTCAAGGTGACATGTGAAATTAACCACCACAAAGACCATGTCTTCAATATAAAAGGACTAGACGTTGGGAAGGTTACCAAAGAGGGACACAAGTCAAGAAGAGTAAGAAACAAACACAAAGAGGGAAGCTGGTATCAGGAAGAAGGTGAAATCTAATTTTCAGACTTGAATCACAAGATCAGAGATGGACCAGTGTCCAGTATTTAGGAAAATGCTCAGCTTTTCTTCATGATGGTGCTTGTCAGACTTTCAGAATGTGAACTGGGGAGCTGGTCTAGGGTCAGAATCACACTATGAACAATATGGACCGGCTGTGTTTTGATCACAACCTGGAGACTTAAAAGTTAGTCATCTAAAAACACTAGCCTGCTAACGGTCCCATGCTTAACACTAACCAGCTAATGGTTCCATCCAATGAGAATACTCGGGATACAGGTCTAGCAAGCATGAACATGAAAAAAATCATAACCACTGTGTTCAGCACAGAAGGCTGGATGAGGTCACTGTAATTCCATCCAGGCAGCATGGACACACAGCCCACTTGTCCCTAGAAACTGAACATTTTGATCATGCCGTCCATTGCTAGCAGGAATTCTCTCATTCCTCATTCTTTGGATCACCATTGATGAACTCATTGTCCTCTTGGGAGGTGTCTGGCCACTATTATTTAATAGCTCTATATTTGACAAACATATTTCAGAAGAAGAAATCATTGCTTTTCTATTTAATTTTAATGTATATTTGTTTTCCAAGGCATGAATAGCCTCGGGTAACATTTTACTTCCAGTACCATGTAGACCCAAGATAAAACATCCCTCTCCATATAAATATAAAAATAGAGAAATCTATATCAATGTGGGACTTTTTTGTCAGTTAAATTATTAGTATTATTCTCATCTCTTGAATAGGAAATTCAGAGACTGTAAGTAGGCCAGAGTCACTGAACCACAAAATGCATTCTGAATGAAAATAACCTTTATTATCTTGCCAAAGAAAAGTAATGATAATTAGTATGTGGGTATGTGACAGGTGTCATCTGTAAAGGGTCTCCAGACTACCCTAATAATGACAGTATAGAAAATTAGAAATGAAGAGGTTAAAATGATAATCAACAGAGGAGAAGAACAGTGAAAATCCATTAGCTGTGAACAAAGGAAGATAACTATATGTTGTCCCAAATGTATTTACTTGGGAGGCTAACTCTGCATTTTATCCAGTGAAGATTATTTTGTGACTCAGCATCTCAAAGCTTCACACCAGTGGCTGTGGCCTTCAAAGAGGAGAGAACAATGGCTCTAAATGGTCAGCTTTTTTTAGTGGCTAAAGAAACTGAAGATTTTGCAGCTAATGGGAAAGGTTAAAAGGAAATATACAGATGTGCAACATTTGCAAGAGAAATAAAATGAGGTGAGATTCCTTATTTGATAGACCCTTGACAAAGTCTTGGTGGGTAAATTTCTGAACGATGAAGCTAGAGACTTGTGAAAGATCTAGTTTCTCCAAAGTCATCTTTTCTCACTGCCATGGTGCTCCCAATTGTATTCACTAAAGTATTTATTTTGTTTTTGTTTTTGTTTTTTTAAATTTTTTTTAGAGACAGAGTCTTGCTCTGTTGCCCAGGCTGGAGTACAGCAGTGTGATAATAGCTTACTGCAGCGTGGAACTTCTGGGATCAAGAGATCCTCCTGCTTCAGCCTCCCCTCGCATGGCTGAGACTACAGATGTGCACCACCATGCCCTGCTAACTTTTTAATTTTTTGTAGAGATGTGGTCTCACTATGTTGCCCAGTCTGGTCTTGAACTCCTGGGCTCAAGTGATCCGCCCACTGTGGCCTTCCAAAGCGCTGGGATTGCAGGCATAAGCCACCTTCCCCAACCCTTGGAGTATTTTCTCAAGGTCAATGTAGCATTTACAGAAAGGCTATTTTTTTTTTTTTTTTGTAAACCTATGTACATAGCACCATCAGGTCAATAGTTTTTTTGGTCAATTGAGAACCAAGCAGGTTCTATATTGATACTCAGAAAAGTACATTGAATGCAGAAGGCTCAGTAAGAGAGGGAAGCCATGGTTAGCTTGCCTGCCTCTGTGCGAGTGTGTACCAACGATGGCAGAGCTTTCCAGTGTTTGTGAGCTTATGGTTTCTTTAGTGTCTGACTAATTTTTTTCCTGCTCCCCCTAGGCCAAAAGAAAGACCTAACATTTCTGTTTATTAGCCCAAATAACTTACAAGAAATTTATGTGCTAATATTTTAGTAAAATAATTTTTAAATCATATCTGTTAATTTGAAAGCAAAGGAGTATACTTATATTTCATTCTTGAATAACCACTCTATTGACTAATGAACAGGATGTGCATGCCTGTGGGTACCATACAATTTCACAAAACCTGGGATTAGATTAGACTCACCGACTGTATTAGTTGTTCTCATGCTGCTAGTAAAGTAATAACTGAGATTGGGTAATTTATAAAGGAAAAAGTTTTAATTGACTCACAGTTTCGCAGAGCTGGGGAGGCCTCAAGAAACTTACAATCATGGCAGAAGGGGAAAGAAACATGTCCTTCTTCACATGGCAACAGCAAGGAGAAGTGCAGAGCAAAGTGGGGGAATAGCCCCTTTAAAAACTATCAGATTTCATGAGAACTCACTCACTATCATGAGAACAGAATGGAGGTAACTGCCCCCCCGATTCAATTACCTTCCCCTGCACAGGTCCCTCCCATGACACGTGGGGATTGTGGAAACTACAATTCAAGGTGAGATTTGGGTGGGGACACAGCCAAACCATATCACCCATCCTCATTCCCTATTACCCATTGATTTGTTCACACAGTACTTGATCTTTTTTTATCCTGCCAAGAGTCCAAAACTCAGCTTTGCAAAGATGTGGCACAACTGAGAAGGATAGAGTATGATTTAATCCTGCAACTCAGAACAATCTCTAGCATGGTGTTTGCTGATATCTGACTGAAGTCAAGTATTTCAGTGCTTTCTCCCCAATTTAAAATACCTTCTGATGCCTCTGTGGGCCATACATTTTCTGTGCTATTGTGGCATGAAGGCGCTACAAATGATACAAAAGCCAAATTGATGTGGTTGTGTCCCCCACAAAATTGTTATTTGTAAATATGCTCACATTTTGTTAAAACAGGTATTATGAATGATTTGGCTCACGAGTCATAGTTTGCCCACCCTTGGGTAACAGCTTTCCATCCAGTATCATATTTGAATATCTTGATGGTGGACAGAGCAATTAATCTTCATCATTTCATTTAATTTCCATAAAAACCCATGTGCTATAATATAGATATATATGTGTGTTCTAGATGAAGGACTCAAGTTAGTCTTTCATCTAGACCCCAAGAGATGTAAATTCCTAAAGGTCACATGGGATTATTCATGTGGTGAGGATGGTACTTGTCTTCAAATCAATTCCTGCCAACCGACCAAGCCCCTGTGCTTCCAATCCACCATATTAAAATAAGGGCTGTATCCAGTTCCCAATAATTTTCTCCTAAACTTTTGTCAAGAACATTACCTTCCTTGGAATAAGTTGAATTAATAATTTAAGGAGAGTAAGCCATTTCCCTATATACTCCCCCAGGCACTGTCAAAGCTACAAAAACTTCCTGGAAGAGAAAGATTCTAGAAAAGCATGGGATATCGAATTTGCAAGTTTCTTTTTCTTAAGAATTATGCCTTCATTAGGGCATTACATAATGGTAAAGGGAACAATTCCACCAAAAGAGCTAAGCATTCTAAATATATATGCACCCAATACAGGAGCACCCAGATTCATAAAATGAGTTCTTAGAGGCCTACAATGAAACTTAGACTTCCACACAATAATACTAGGAGATTTTAACACCCCACTGTCAGTATTATACAGATCAATGAAACAGAAAATTAACAAGGATATTCAGGACCTGAACTCAGCTCTGGATCAAGTGGACCTAGTAGATATCTACAGAACTATCCACACCAAATCAACAGAATATACATCTTCTCAGTGCCACATGGCACTTATTCTAAAATCTACCACATCATTAGAAGTAAAACACTCCTCAGCAAATGCAAAAGATCTAAAATTGTAACAGTCTCTGAGACCACAGTGCAATCAAATTAGAACACAGGATTAAGAAACTCACTCAAAATCACACAATTTCATGGAAATTGAACAACGTGCTCCTAAGTGACTCCTGGGCAAATAATGAAATTAAGGCAGAAATCAAGAAGTTCTTTGAAACCAATGAGAACAAAGAGGCAACATACCAGAATTTCTGGGACATAGCTAAAGTAGTTCTAAGCAGGAAATTTATAGCACTAAATGCCCACATTAGAAAGCGGGAAAGATGGCCGGGCACAGTGGCTCACCAGTGCAAAAAGGCTGTAATACCAGCACTTGAGAGGCTGATGTGGGCAGATAATAAGGTCAGGAGTTCAAGAGCAGCCAACATGGCATCTCTACTAAAAATACAAAAAAAAATTAGCTGAGCATGGTGGCACGCACCTGTAATCCCAGCTACTCAGAAGGCTGAGGCAGGAGAATTGCTTGAACCTGGGAGGCAGAGGTTGCAGTGAGCCAAGATTGTGCCATTGCACTCTAGCCTGGGCAACAGAGTGAGACTCCATCTCAAAAAAAAAAAAAAAAAAAAAGCAGAAAACTTCTGATGTTGACACCCTAACATAACAATTAAAAGAGTGAGAAAGGTAAGAGCAAACTAATCCAAAAGCTAGCAGAAGACAAGAAATAACTAAGATCAGAGAAGAATTGGAGGAGATAGAGACACAAAAATCCCTCCAAAAAAAAGTCAATGAATCTAGAAGGTGTTTTTTTGAAAAAATTACCAAACAAATAGACTGCTAGCTAGACAAATAAGAAGAGAGAATAATCACATAGACACAATAAAAAGTGATAAAGGGGCTCTCTGGGCAGGGCATCTCTGAAAGAAAGGCAGCAGTCCCATTTAGGGGCTTATAGCTAAAACTCCCATTTCCCTTGGACAGAGCACCTGGGAGAAGGGGCAGCTGTGGGCACAGCTTCAGTAGACTTAAACATTCCTGCCTGCCGGCTCTGAAAAGAGCAATAGATCTCCCAGCATAGCGCTCAAGCTCTGCTAAGGGACAGACTGCCTCCTCAATTGGGCCCCTAACCTCTGTGCCTCCTGACTGGGAGACACCTCCCAGCAGGGGTAGACAGATACCTCATACAGGAGAGCTCTGGCTGGCATCTGGTTGGTGCCCTTCTGGGATGAATCTTCCAGAGGAAGGAGCATACAGCAATTGTTGCTGTAGCCTCTGCTGTTGATACCCAGGCAAACAGGGTCTGGAGTAGACCCCCAGCAAACTCCAGCAGACCAGCAGAAGAGGGGCCTGACTGTTAGAAGGAAAACTAACAGAAAGCAATAGCATCAACATCAACAAAAAGGTCAACCACACAAAAACTCCATCCAAAGGTCACCAACAGCAAAGACCAAAGATAGATAAATCCACATAGATGAGGAAAAAACAGTGCAAAAAGGCTGAAAACTCCAAAAACCAGAATGCCTCTTCTCCTCCATAGGATCACAACTCCTCACCAGTAAGGGAACAAAACTGATCAGAGAATGAGTTTGACAAATTGACAGAAGTAGCCCTCAGAATGTGGATAATAACCACTTCTCCAAGCTAAAGAAGCATGTTCTAATGCAATGCAAGGAAGCTAAGAACCTTAATAAAAGGTTAGAGGAATTGCTAACTAGAATAACCAGTTTAGAGAAGAACAAAAATGACTTGATGGAGCTGAAAGACACAGCACAAGAACTTCATGAGGCATACACAAATATCAACAGCCAAACTGACCAAGCAGAAGAAAGGATATTAGAGATTGAAGATTAACTTAATGAAATAAAGTGTGAAGACAAGATTACAGAAAAAAGGAATGAAAGGAATGAACAAAGCTTCCAAGAGAAATGGGACTATATGAGAAGACCAAACCTGTGTCTAATTGGTGTACCTGAAAGTGATAAGGAGAATGGAACCAAGTTGGAAAACATACTTCAGGATATTATCCAGGAGAACTTCCCCAACCTAGCAAGACAGGCCAACATTCAAATTCAGGAAATACAGAGAACACCACAAAGATATTCCTCAAGAAGAGCAACCCCAATACACATAATCGTCAGATTGACCAAGGTTGAAATAAGGGAAAAAATATTAAGAGCAGCCAGAGACAAAGGTCTGGTTACCTACAAAGCAAAGCCCATCAGACTCACAGCAGATCTCTCTGCAGAAACCCTACAAGCCAGAAGACAGTGGGGGCCAATATTCAGTATTCTTAAAGAAAAGAAATTTCAACCTAGAATTTCATATCCAACCAAAATAAGCTTCATACGTGAAGGAGAAATAAAATCCTTTACAGACAAGTAAATGCTGAGGGATTTTGTGACCATCAGGCCTGCCTTACAAGTGCTCCTGAAGGAAGTACTAAATATGGAAAGGAAAAACTGGTACCAGCCACTACAAAAACAAACCAAAATGTAAAGACCATCGACACTATGAAGAAACTGCATCAGCTAATGGGCAAAATAACCAACTAGCATCATAATGACAGGATCAAATTCACACATAAAAATATTAACCTTAAATGTAAATGGGCTAAATGCCCCCATTAAAAGACACAGACTGACAATTGGATAAAGTGTCAAGTCCCATCAGTGTGCAGTATTCAGGAGACCCATCTCATATGCAAAGACACACATAACCTCAAAATAAAGGGATGGAGGAAGATTTACCAAGCAAATGGAAAGCAAAAAAAAAAGCAGTGATTACAATCCTAGTCTCTGATAAAACAGACTTTAAACCAACAAAGATCAAAAAAGACAAAGAAGGGCCTTACCTAATGGTAAAGGGATCAATGCAACAAGAAGCACTAACTATCCTAAATATATATGCACCCAACAGAGAGCACTCAGATCCATAAAACAAGTTCTTAGAGACGTACAAAGAGACTTAGACTACCATACAATAATAGTGTGAGACATTAACACCCCCACTGTCAATATCAAACAGATCAACGAGACAGAAAATTAACAAGGATATTCAGGACTTGAACTCAGCTCTGGACCAAGTAGACCTAATAGACATCTACAGAACTCTCCACCCCAAATCAACAGAATATACATGCTTCTCCACACGACATGGCACTTATTCTAAAATTGGTGACATAATTGGAAGTAAAACAACTCTCAGCAAGTGCGAAAGACTGGAAATAATAACAAGCAGTCTCTCACAGTGCAATCAAATTAGAATTCAGGATTAAGAAACTCACTAAGAGCTGCACAACTACATGGAAATTGAACAACCTGCTCCTGAATGACTGCTAGATAAATAACGAAATGAAAGCAGAAATAAGTAAGTTCTTTGAAACCAATGAGAATAAAGACACAACTTACCAGAATCTCTGGGACACAGCTAAAACAGTGTTTAGAGGGAAATTTATGGCACTAAATGCCCACAGAAGAAAGCAGGAAAGATCTAAAATTGACACCCTAACATCACAATTAAAAGAACTAGAGAAGCAAGAGCAAACAAATTCAAAAGCTAGCAGAAGACAAGAAATAACTAAGATCAGAGCAGAACTGAAGGAGACAGAGACATGAAAAACCCTTCAAAAAATCAATGAATCCAGGAGCTGAGTTTTTTTTTTTTTTTAATTAACAAAATAGATCTACCACTAGACAGACTAATAAAGAATAAAAGAGAGGTGAATCATATAGACGCAATAAAAAATGATAAAGTGGATATCATAACTGATCACACAGAAATACAAACTACTATAAGAGAATATTGTAAACACCTCTATGCAAATAAATTAGAAAATCTAGAAAAAATGGATAAATTCCTGGATACATATACTCTCCCAAGACTAAACCAGGAAGAAGTTGAATCCCTGAATAGGCCAATAATAAGTTCTGAAATTGAGACAGTAAGTAATAGCCTACTAACCAAAAAAGCCCAAGACCAGATGGATTCACAGCCAAGTTCTACCAGAGGTAAAAAGAGGAGCTGGTACCATTCCTTCTGAAACTATTCCAAACAATAGAAAAAGAGGGACTCCTCGCTAACTCATTTTATGAGGCCAGCATCATTCTGATAGCAAAACCTTGTAGAGACCCAACAAAAAAAGAAAATTTTAGGCCAATATCCGTGATGAACATCAATGCGAAAATCCTTAATAAAATACTGGCCAATCAAATCCAGCAGCACATCAAAAAGCTTATCCACCACGATCAAGTCAGCTTCATCCCTGAGATGCAAGGCTGGTTCAACATACACAAATAAATAAACATAATCTATCACATAAACAGAACCATGACAAAAACCACATGATTATCTCAATAGATGAGAAAAGGCCTTCAAGAAAATTTAACACCCTTCGTGCTAAAAACTCTCAATAACTAGGTTATGATGGGATGCATCTCAAAGTAATAAGAGCTATTTATGACAAACCCATAGCCAATATCATACTGAATGGGCAAAAGCTGGAAGCATTCCCTTTGAAAACTGGCACAAGACAAGGATACCCTCTCTCACCACTCCCATTTAATATAGTATTGGAAGTTCTGCCCAGGGCAATCAGGCAAGAGAAGGAAATAAAGGGTATTCAAATAGAAAGAGAAGAAGTCAAATTGTCTCTGTTTGCAGATGACATGATTGTATATTTATTTAGAAAACCCCATGATCTTAGCCCAAAATCTCCTTAAGCTGATAAGCAACTTCAGGAAAGTCTCAGGATACAAAATCAATGTGCAAAAATCACAAGCATTCCTATACACCAATAATAGACAAACAGAGAGTCAAATCATGAATGAACTCCCATTCACAATTGCTACAAAGAGAATAAAATACCTAGGACTACAACTTACAAGGGATGTGAAGGACCTCTTCAAGGAGAACTACAAATCACTGCTCAAGGAAATAAGAGAGGACACAAACAAATGGAAAAACATTCCATGCTCATGGATAGGAAGAATCAATATCATAAAAATGGCCATACTGCCCAAAGTAATTTATAGATTCAATGCTATCCCCATCATGCTATCATTGACTTTCTTCACAGAATTAGAGAAAACTACTTTAAATTTCATATGGAACCAAAAAAGATGCCATATATTCAAGAGAATACTAAGCAAAAAGAACAAAACTGGAGGCATCACACTACCTGACTTCAAATATACTACAAGGCTACAGTAACCAAAACAGCATAGTATTGGTACCAAAACAGATATATAGACAAATGGAACAGAATAAAGACCTCAGAAATAACGCCATACTTTTTAAGTGATAAAAAACTATTGGAAAAAACTGGGTCTCTACCATAGGTGAATGATTAAGTGAACTATGGAACATTTTCTAAATTCAATATCTACCTTATATCTTGTAAAAAAATCATAAATTAAATAAATATGTGATTTATTATTAAGTAATCACAAAAACGTCAGAAATAGGAATAATGTGGCAACATTTAAAACATACTATTATGATAGTAAATGAAAAAGAAGATAACATTTTGTACCCTATGATTGAAAAACTAAAAATTACATTTCAAAGAGTGGATATATATATATAAATAATAATGTTCAGGAATCTTCCCATATAATCTCCCAATTTTCCATATATGATTGTCATATTTTAGTGATATTATTTTAAAATATAAAGTGTATTGCAGCAAAATACATCAATACCTGGTTCAATTGTGACATAGCAGCTTAATGACTTATCTCATCCCCCTTCTGTGGCTCCCACTTGCGTGGACCTAAAAAGCTCGTTCAAATTTGTGCTTCTGAAATTCTCTACAGTAAGTGAATGCTCTTTTATAATTTCTGAGTTTTTTGGGTACATTTGTAAAAGTACATTAAAATAAAATTACTTAAAACAGAATTTAAAAAGGAAATTCAAAATACAAGCTCCAATGTTTAATTCTGTAGTTAACTGGCATAAAATTACATCTAATAATTAAATTGGGAAACACATAACATAGGAAAAAAGTATAAAAACTGCACACATTGTGCAATGACAGTGTACAGGTTGAGGACTGATAGTACTCAAACCCAGTTATGAAGGAAATAGCTGTCCATGTGGAATGTCTATACACACAGTATGAATAGCAATCACAGAATAATATCAATATTTAAAGTTTTAATGTTCCAAATGTTTCTACTTCTTTACTTCTTGCTATTAAATTCTCTAATGTAGGTTGAATTGAGGAAAGTAAAGGGGATGATGTTTATCTGGACTATTTTCTTCTACTTACGGCAGAGAAACCAGTTTCATGAAAATATGTTGATAGGGATGGAAAAAGGCATTATAAAGCAATCTCAGCAACCCTAGGGTATCTATTTTTAAATTGTATTAATAATGAGGCAAGCAGTGTTGTGCTTTCAAAATTCATCTTCAATATTTCATCAGCAGCGAGCTCCCAAAATTTATCTGGCAAAGTTTTACTGAAATTGAAATTATCCTTCAATGAAGTGGGTTCTGGATCCATGAGTTTTCTATGCGCAGTGCTTTTGCTGGAACATGTCATTTTAAGTGTTGCATAAAATTTGTAAGGTGCTTGGTCATAATTTTTAGAAGATGTGCAATGTCCAGAACATCACTTACTTCTCTAATAATTGTTGTCAAACTATGGAACATGTCTAACAATCTGTAGAAACTCTGATCTTCCAAGGTTCTAACTTTGTTTGTACCTACCAGTCTTATCTGATACTGAAAGATGTTGAATTCTTTCCTTGCATATTAAGGAGGTAGATTATTAAGATCATTAAAAACATCAAAGATAGGAGACAATTACTCTGGTTGTCCAATTCTGGAGTGACAACCTGATAAGTTTCCTATTTGTCAGAAATGCCTATAATATATTCCATATATTCAAGCATTCTCAACACAAAATGTTAACTCAATCATCATCCTACCTTGACATTAAGTAATGTCTGCTTATAATCATGTTCTATATTATAAAATAGGAGAGTAATCTAAAATTTAAAGGGTGGCTTTTGTGTATATACAATTTTTATTGTGCTACTAAACACACTGTTTAATAAAAAACATTTTTTTCAAAGCAAATCTATCTATATGAACGAACTGGAGATTTGATTTATACTCTGGTGTATGCTTCTTGATTAGGCGATGATTCCAGAAGGTTGTCCTAGCTTTGCAGCTGCACCATGAGGACCTTCTGCTACACAAATCTTCAACACTACTTCACATTTGTGGACACTGGTCTCTTGCTTGGATGTCACAGCATGTCAAAGTGCTATAAATGCTTAATCTCAATGTATCTAACAGTTTGAGGACTGGCCCCAATGGGTGAACAACATGAGAAGCATTGTTCTAAAGTATCTAGATTACTACTTATTTTTGATGTTTGCTTTTTGGAGACAGAGTCTTGCTCTGTCACCCAGGATGGTGTGCAGTGGTGCCATCTTGGCTCACTGCAATCTCCGCCTCCTGGGCTCAAGCAATTATCCTGCCTTAGCCCCCTCAGTAGCTAGGATTACAGGCCTGCACCATCACACCCGGCTAATTTTTGTATTTTCAGTAGAGATGGGATTTTACCATGTTGGCCATGCTTGTCTCAAACTCGTGGTATCAAGTGATCTGCCTGCTTCAGCTTCCCAAAGTGCTGAGATTACATACAGGCTTGAGCCACAGAGCCCAGCCAATTACTGCTTCTTAATCCAAGTTTCATCTTAGAATCACTTGGCAAGATAGTAGGCAGTGGTGCAGGTGAGGGGTTGGAGATTTTATAAAGGGTGGTGCCGCAGAGTACCCAGAACAATTAAATCTGAGCCTCTTAGGTTGCAGCCTTGGCATCAATATGAAGCTGTTCTTTGAAAGTTTTAATTTAGACTGCCTATGTGGCCTATAAGAGGAGATGTCTGGAGGCTGCATATTATCATACATATTTAGGGCTTAGCTGGAGTGGTAAGGGATACAGGAATGTTAAAGACCCCATTGACTCTATTTGCTAGAGTAAATATGGAAATGAATCAACCATGTAAACAAAGAAACAAAAAGTCATAAAGGCATTCTAAAAATAAAAGTGAAAATTTATGTCATCTTAGTGTAAAGGTGAATTTAAAAGCATAATACTAAAAGCAGATGTCATAAAGAAAAGACTTGAAAAAGCAATACCTTACACACTCATTAAAAACATCTATTGGTCAAAACATATTAAAACATCAAGCAGTAAATGTCAACATGAAGGAAATATTTTCCAATTATGACACATATCAATATTCATAGTACAAAACTAACTTTGTAAGTCAAGAAAAGGAAAACTAACACTTTGCTACAGGCTATTTATTAAATAAATATAAATATATAAATGTAAATTCAACTTCACTGTAAACTAAAGAAAGGCAAATAAAACATAAAATGTGTGTATATATATGTGTATATATATAATTCCATATATAGAATATTTTTGGTAAAATAGTAAACACATGCCATATATTTAGAAAGAAACTCTAGAGGATATGTAACAAAATATTAACAGTAGTTGAATCATTTTATTCAAACATTATCATACTGAATATAATGTAAGTGGTAAAATTCTGGTAACTCCTCTTCCATTTATTATTGTCTATAATGAGCAATACATTCATGATCTCATTTCAGAAAGTATTTTTATTTTTATTTTTTCTTAGAGATAAAGTCTCACTCTGTCACCCAGGCTGGATTGCAGCCTTGACTTCCTGGGCTCAAGTGATCCTCCTGCCTTAGCCTCTCAAGTAGCTGGGACTGCAGCTTCTTACCACCATGCATTGCTAACTTTTTTATTTTCTGCAAACATGGGATCTTGTTATGTTGCTCAGGCTGGTCTTGAACTACTGACTCAAGCAATACTCATGCGTCAGCCTCCAGAAGTGGTGGGACTACAGGCATGAGCCACCACACCCAGCACTCAGAGAGTATTTTTTTAAGGATATTCAGTCATGCCAATGGGCATGATGCTGTTCTCTTGCCTCATCTTAACTGCCCTTTGGGTACAAAATGATTCATGTGTCCACATGACACAACATAAGATAGGAAGTGGTGGAACCAAGGAGAGGAATGAAAGTCAGAAACAAAGCTATGCAGTTGTCCAGGACTTCTGTCAATCATAGATATGAGAGCCAGGAATGCATAAAAAGAATCAGGGAGGAACCATGCATTATCTTACATATATTATGCAAAATAGGTTAAAATCAGGATGATTAGGTAATTTGCAAACCTTTGCAAATCAGGGAATCCCTAATTCCTTTCATGCATTCCTGGCTCTCATATCTATGGTTGAGATACTCATAGCTCACGGAAAGCCAACAGTGATCGAGTAAAGGAGACAAGTATATTAGAAGACAGTGTTAGTTTATAGAGGTTGATTTAGGGAAAAACAGGGAGATAGAGAAGTAATATCCAAAAGAATGACAAAGTGTGGGTTGGAGATGTGTTCAATTGAGTGTAGTTGGTTAACGAAAAAATTAGGGAAACCATAGCATCTAGTGGAATTCTGATAAAACCCCTCTATTATAAAATTCTGATAATGGCATATACCTCTTCTATTAAGAATTAAGGCAGAGCTAATGAAATGTGACTCAGCCTTAAAAAGGAAGGAAATTCTGTCACAGGTTACAACATGGATAAACCTTGAGCACATTATGCTAAGTGAAATAAACCAGACACAGAACAAATACTGTATGACTTCACTTATATGAAGCATCTAGAGTAGTCAAATCCATAGAGACAGAAAGTGGATGGCCATTGCCAGGGACTGTGGCAGGGAGAAATGAGAAGTTGTTGTTTAACAGGTACAGAGTTTCAGTTTTGCAAGATGAAAAATGTTCTGGAGAAGGATGGTGGTGATGCTTGCACAACAATGCGAATATCCTTAGTGTCACTGAACTGTACACTTAAAAATGCTTAAGATGGTCAATTTTATGTTATGTGCATTTTACTACAATTAAAAAAAAATAAGGTAGAGGGTGTGAAGTCAAAAAGCATGAAAGAGTTTTCTACCAAAGCAATTTTGGATATGATTGCAGTTCTCGACCAAGCTACTCCAAAGAAGGCAAGTTTATTTGCTGATGAAGTTAATATATTGCTTTTTGTAATAATCTGTTCTCATGCTACTAATAAAGACATACCTGTGACTGGGTAATTTATAAAGAAAAAGAGGTTTGATGGACTTAGTTCCATATGGCTGGGGAGGCCTCACAATTATGGCAGAAGGCAAAGGAGGAGAAAGGCATGTCTTCCATGGTGGCAGGCAAGAGCTTGTGCAGGAGAACTCCTCTTCATAAAACCATCAGACCTTGTGAGATTTATTCACTACCCTAAGAACAGTATAGTAGAAACTACTCCCATAATTCTATTATCTCCACCTGGCCCTGCCCTTGACACATGGGGATTATTACAATTGAAGATGAGATTTGAGTAGGGATACAGCCAAACCATATCACTTTTAAACATAACTTATTTAAATAATCAATTACAAATTCATTCAAAACATAGGCAGTGACCCCATAATAACACTGCTGAAGGAGACCCATAAAATTTTAATTACATTCAATTATCATTTCTATTGAGCCAATAGATTCAAATAAAAGGGTATGGGGGTACAAGAGACATTTGACCTGGGGAACTATGCATTATTTTGTACATATAATGCAAAACAGGTTAAAATCAGGATGATGTAATTTGCAAAACTTTGGAAATCAATCTGTGTCTTTTTAAATGCTTCCTTGGATCATTATACTCTCTGACATATTTTACTCTATGAGAAGAGAAAGGTATTTCCAACACTCTAAATGTTGTATTTCACTGATAAACTGTCCCATCCAATACTTCGAATCCTCAATGGCCCTGAAATCCATATCTAGTAGAGAACTAGGCAACATGAGTTTTCCCACTGCTGCCTTTACATGACTCCCAGGCATGCCATGAATGGCTTCCATGTTGGTGTCACCATCTAGATGAGGTGAACACAGTGGCATCTGAAAACTCAGAGATGCCAGCAATTGCAGAGCCCCAAGAGGTGTTATAGCTCTTGCTCAGGGAGTCCCGCAGTCCAAGCTTCAAAGAAATGTGGTAGCTCTTCACTCCTGTGGCTTGGCAAGTGTGAGCATGGTACAGCTCTCTTTCTCCTGTAGTCTGGCAAGCAGGAGCGTGTTACAGCTCTTTTATTCCCATTATTCACAGCTCAGTGAGCCAGCCAGGAGCATCACAGCTCTTTCATTCCCACCACCTGCAGCTCAGTGAGTTCCAGGTCCTTGTCCTGCAACTGAGAGGAATAAGGTGCACGGACACCAGCGAGTGAGTAAGGCAAAAAAGAATTTTATTTAGTGACAGAAGGAAAGCTCTCAGCTGTGAGAGGAGAACATGAAAACAGGTTACCATCTGTGAGGCTGAGTCCAGGGTTTTTATAGACTTAGAATGGGGGAGAGTGTGCTGATCGATCCATTGGTGGGCTTGGCAAAAGCACCATTCAATTGGTTAAAAGGCATTACCCAGAAGGAACCTATTGAAAGAGAGGGTAAGATGCAGATAGAAGTTATCGCTCCAGTCGTGGACTCTATCCAGAACCAGATAAGCTCAGGTTGCAGGCTTTAACCGTCTTTGGCTTGAAGGTCAGGTCTCACCTGTCCCTGTCTGCCTAGGAATTTGTATGTCTCCTGTCACTGTCATCATCATACTATCCCCACTCCATATGCATACTTTTACCCTTTTACCCTTTACTGTGACTAAACAAAGGATTCAAAGAAAATATGAATACATTTTTCCAAAAGTCTGTTCATTTTACCTATACATACAATGTTATCTGTAGCAGATAAAATACACCATCTGGTAAGAACATAAAATGGTGGCAGAAATGATTTTAGATTTGTTCTCCACACTCTTTGTTTTCTCACTGGGGAAGACGAGGCCAGAGTGCTGAACCAACTGGCCAGGTTAGCCAAGATTCTGTGAATCCCAACATTAAATTCTGTGCATATTGCTATAATGGTTTCCATGGTGGATTTCATGCATGTATGTCCTATAATATAGCAAGTTCATTGAGTACGTGACTTACCTGGTTTGTGTCATACTAGTGTCTTCTTTAAAGAAGTACAATCCAAGCACAAAAACTTACTCAAAAAGAATTCTATTATTTATCTGTGTCTCTCTAAGAATATTTAAAAGAATTCAATCTGTAGTCTTTTGGAACACTTTTATTTCTTTAATTGTCTCATCCTATATTCTGAGACCTTTCTTTCACCATGCCTCCTAATCATCCCTTCTGTCTCCCATGCATTTAAATGCTATTCTCGCTTCTCAGCTCACACATCTACTGAGGCAGAGCACACATTTTTATTGAAGTCATACTGAAACATTTTTGGCTTAGTTTTACTCTTATTGAGTCTCTGTTTTCCAGTCTAAAGCTTAAAATAGGCTTCCTTGGCATTTTTTTCTCCTGCTTTCAAATTACATATTATATGAGGTAAGGTGAGAAAAGATGGGCTAAATTAAGCAAACTGACAGCTCTCTAAATGATTGGTCTAAAGGATGTCCAGAAAGGATCAACACACTAGTGCTGAAAGCTTTAGATTTCAAGGTCTTTTGCCCTGACGTGATTATTAATGAATTGCATGCAAGGACATGAGATATCAGGAGCTTTCATGTTGTCTGAGACTTAGATCACACGTATCTCAGCAGAATGAGTCAGATTTTAAATACCTTCCTTCCACCTAGGATAACGACCAAGTCATAAGGTCCACTAGGAAAGGATTGAAGACACATTCAAAACCAAATGCAAGATAGCCTGAAACAAGGAAAGAAAACTTTGCAGTGCTATGAGACGTGCCTTTTGACCTCTGGGACCTTAGGGACTGAATACTAGAGGCCAAGCAGGAAATGTTGTGCAGAGATTGTCCTCCAGCTGCTGGGAGGACAACAAGTCAGACTGGAAGGAGTAAAGCTTGAACAAACATAAGCAGTGCCAAGCTGAGTTCATCTCAGAAAAGAAGGGTTATATCTTTGTTTAGAGGCAAAGCAAAAGCACCTGGGGCCTAGATGCTCACAAATATCACTGACCAAAGTATATTTTTGCTCAATGTCCGTTGAAGTTATGATCAGAAACAAGCACTGCTACTCTATAAACTTTTTTTTTCTTTCTTGCTTTTTGGGGAGAATTTCATGTTTACCCTTAGTTGTCTGATAAAAAGTCTGTTTGAACATTTACAATCTTGTCTCATATCAACTCATCAGGATCCAGAAGATATCGACCGAGGAATTATGAATCCACTCTCCCAAGATTAATGATGATTGTATGAATGTTGAAGGCTTTGCTCAGGTGGTTTGAAAATAACTTTGAAAATAACATCGTGAATCTTTAGCATAGAATAAAGAAAAATAAAAAGCACCTCAAGTATGTTATTATTTAATAAATGCAAAATTAAAAGTGACTACAAAAATAGCTGAGATAAGATTTCAGGCTTCATTTCTAGAGGTTAGTGTTGACCAAGTTCCATTCTGTGCAGGTTGGAACACATCTGGGAGTACTGGAAGAAATTATTTGGAAAAAAGCCCAGGCATACTTGAACACATTCAAGAGAGGATGACCATGGTATGTTGAAGTAGCTGAATATGATGATAT
The DNA here is from genome assembly GCA_963573385.1 of Cacajao melanocephalus. NCBI lineage: Eukaryota > Metazoa > Chordata > Mammalia > Primates > Pitheciidae > Cacajao > Cacajao melanocephalus. The sequence continues at coordinate 42,764 of CAUYLG010076470.1, forward strand.
TGAAGCACCTGAGAATTTTGATCTTGGAGAAGAAAGATTAGGGAAAATATACAGACACCTGTAGGAGATGTGATTTTGTATCTAAAGATCAACCATGTAGAAAAAAAGTTAGATGGTGCTATGATTTGGATATTTGACTCCTCCAATCCTCATGTTAAAATTTGATCCCCAGCGTTGGAGATGGAGCCTCGTGGGAGGTATTTAGATCATGGGAACAGATGCTTCATGAATAGATTAATGCCCTGGCTGAGGGAAGAGGTAGGTGAGTTATCTCTCTGTTCGTTTCCACAAGAGCTGGTTGTTTAAAAAGCCTGGCACTTCTTGCCTCTCTTGCTCTCTTGCTTCCTCTCTCACCATGTGATGTCTGCACACACCAGCTCCCTTTTACCTTTCACCATTAGTGTAAGCAGTCTGTGGCCTTTGCCAGATGAAGATGTCAAAACTTCAACTTTTCCAGACATCAGAATTGTGAGCCAAGTAAACATTTTTCTTTATATATTACACAGCCTCAGGTACTTCTTCATAGCAACACAAAATGGACTAAGACAGATTGCCTGATGACATGGAAAAGATCTTTCTCACTAGGCTTTAAGATAACACAGCAGCCTCTTAGAAGGAAGAGGGATGTGTCAGTGGTCCCCAAGATCATGTCCACATTCAATGATTCAGTAAGACTCAGGAATCAGAAGTTGTTATACTACTCATACTTAGAGTTTGTGATAGCGAAAGGATACAAACTAAATCAGCACAGGGAAAAAGATGGATGGGCAAAGTGCAAGGGAAAGTAGATACAAGCTTCCAATGTGCAAGGGAAACCAGGCACACTTCCAAGTGTGTCCTCCCAGTGGGAGCACTTAATGCCTCCAGCAATGAGTTTTAACAATATATGCAAAGTATTGTCAGTTGGGAAAGTTCACTCAAACCTTGGAGTACAGAGTTTTTATTGGAAGTCAAAAGAACATAATCAAACATGATTTCGAAGTCTCCAGACTTTTATAAGGAAACAAGTGTTTATCACAATGCACACCACTTGCATGCACTGTCTACACAATCTCGTATGCATGGTTCAGGACAATCCCCTATCCAAAGCATGAAAAGCCTTCTCATCAATGAGAACATTCTAAGCACTTAAATCACAGGAAACAACAAAGGCCCATCACTAAAGTGGGCCTTTCTTGGGAATGCGTAGGGTTTGAGCAACCCAAGCCTGCCATGTTAAGTCTTTCCTGTACAGGGCACAAAGGTGGTGAGTCCATGGTGGGGGGTTTTGTGAAAACTGGTTCCTCTTGCCTGCAGCTACCTTTTTTTCTTTTGGAGATGGAATCTCTCTCTGTCTCCCAGGCTGGAGTATAGTGGTGCAATCTTGATTCACTGCAACCTCAGCCTCCTGGGTACAAGCGATTCTCCTACCTCAGCTTCCCAAATAGCTGGGATTACAGTTGCACACCATCACACCCAGATAGTTTTTGTATTTTTAGTAGAGATGGGGTTTTGCCATGTTGGCCAGTCTGGTCTCCAACTCCTCACCTCAGGTGATCCGCACCCCTCGGCCTCCCAAACTGCTGGGATTATAGGCGTGAGCCACTGCACCTGGACTGCCTGCAGCCTTCTTTTGTCTGGTTCTTTGTGCAAAAGCCAGGGGAACTGGAGAGAGATTCATTTTGATTTAAAAATCCTTGCTCTGTCCTTGCTCTATGAATTTGAAATAAGATACTTTACTTTGGTTTATCTTTATTTTTAATTAGAGAGAGAGAGAGAGAGGAGAAGAAAAACCACACACGGGGGCCGGATGCCTCCAGCCAAATAAGGTGGGGCATACAGATCGCTTACCACTAGGGAATGTATCTGAGTCACGTGGCACCAACTATGTCACTAGTGGAAGGTATCCAAGTTACTGGCAACAAATCCATATGGGTCTGCAGCAACCTCAATTCTTGCCTCCTCAGAAGAAGAATTCAACAGAGGGGCATAAAGCAGAAAAAAAGATTGAGGAAAGTTTCAGAGCAGGAGTGGAAGTTTATTAAAAAGCTTTAGAACAGTAAGGAAAGGAAGGAAAGAAAACGAAGAAAAGTACACTTGGAAGAGGGCCAAGCAAGTGACTCGAGAAACCAAGTGCACTACACTTTGGTGAATCTTGAAAGAAATAGCTAGCATGGTTTATAAGATGTGCCTGATAGATGTTATGTAAATATTTGTTTTATTTTCCCCTGAGTTGGGGAAGGTGGAATTCCTGGTGAATTATATTTATTCCTTTACCCATTCTAAAACTCCAATGTGTACATGAAATATCTGGGGATCTCATTAAAGTACAGATTATGATTTGGTAAATTTGGAGATGGGCCCCAATCCTGTGATTTTAACAAGCTCCTGGGTGATGTTGGTGCCACTGGTCCATGGACCACATGATGCCCAGGTGGTAGCAGCACAATGTCATGGAGGAAACCAGAAAGCAGGTTTAGTACAGACTCCTTATATTTCTACCCCCTGACATCTTCTCTTGTTTCATTCCCCGCCCCTACCACAACCTGGTACAACTCAGAATGTTGCAGGGCAGTAGTTTTCAAGCATTGCTGTATGAAACTACCAAGAATTACCTGGTTTTCCAGTTAAAAGTGCAGATTCAGGGTCCCCACTGCACTGTAGTCCAATTCTGAGATGAAGCTTGGGAACATGCTTTTTTTGTTGTGTTTTTAAAGTGGAACCCTCTGTGATCTGATTTAGGTAGCAGAGACCCCAGGATCTCTATATGAAGGAGGTTGTGATCATCAGTGTGATGGAAGGGAGGACATGAATGCTTAGTTTACAATGGAGGACTTAGAAGCTTTGTTTACATAGCAAGCACCTGGTTTCTGATGCCTGAGTATATTAATCTGTTCTCACATGGCTGATAAAGAAGTACCTGAGACTGGGAAATTTATTAAAAAAAAAAAAAAAAGAAGTCAAATGGATTCATAGTTCCACATGGCTGCAGAGGCCTCACAATCCTGCCAGAAGGCAAAAGAGGAGAAAGGCACATCTTACATGGCAGCAGGCAAGAGAATGTGTGCAAGGGAACTCCCATTTATAAAACCATCAGACCTTGTGAGACTTATTCACTACCACGAGAACAATATGAGGGAAACCACCCCTGTGATTCAATTATCTCCACCTGGCCCCACCCTTGACACCTGGGGATTATTACAATTCAACGTGAGACTTGGGTGGGGACACAGCCAAATCATATCTCTGAGATTGTGTATTTGTTTGGGTGACTCTGAGGGATGTGTAGAGATTTTTGTGTAATCTAAATCCTTTTCAAGCCACCCCTCAGTGCAGCCACTGGAGGCAGGCCATCTGGGAACCACAATTCTCCTCACTCCAGGAAGGAGCAAGGGACCAAGGCACTCTAGAAAAGCTATTTTACTCTTTTTGGGGGTTGGGGTGCAGAGTCTTGCTCTGTTGCCCAGGCTGGAGTGCAGTGGTGTGATCTCGGCTCACCACAACCTTTGCCTCCTGGGTTCAAGTGATTCTCCTGCCTCAGCCTCTCAAGTACCTGGGATTACAGGCATATGCCACCATGCCCAGATTTTTAAAGTATTTTTAGTAGAGACAGGGTTTCACTATGTTGACCAGGCTGGTCTAGAACTCCTGACCTTGTGATACACCCACCTCGGCCTCCTAAAGTGCTGGGATTGTAGGTGTGAGCCACTGTGCCTGGCCGATTTTACTCTTTTAAGCCTAGTTTGTTTTATCAGTTGCAAGAGAGTAATAATGGTTACCTGGAATTGGATTTTATTTCATTTTATTTTTATTTACTTATTTCTTAGAGACAGGGTGTTGCTTTGTCACCCATGGTGGGGCTCAATAGTGCAATCACAGCTTATTCCATCCTCAAACTCGAAGTGATCCTCCCACCTCAGCCTCCCAAGGAAGTGGGACTACAGGAATGTACCACCACACCCGGTTGTTTTTAAAATTTTTTGTAGAGATAGGGGTCTGGCTACATTGCCCAGTCTAGTCTCAAACTCCTGAACTAACACAGTCCTCCTGCTTCAGCCTCCCAAAGTACTGGGATTACAGACATGAGCCATAGTGCCCAGCAAAAATGGTAAGGAATTTTATAATCAAAGAGCTCAGAGGAGACACCCAGGAAACTCTATTTGTTCTTTTATTGATTCTCTTATACCTGATTGGATTAGGGACTTCACATTCAAACTAATGTGAATGTGTTTGACATATTGCTCTGTTTTCTTTCTCTCCTTCAAGAATGATGCCAGGAGGATTAATAGGTGGAGATAATCTACCTGTTAATTAGTTAAGCTCTGGTTTCATGGTCGTGTCATTTATTCTCCCAACAGCTTGTCTAGTGCAGCCATCAAAAGTGGTGAGGAGACTGCTCTGGAAAAGCCCTGTCTATATTTCTAGTTACAAGGTTACCTGCCCCTCCAACATTAAAGGGAGCATTGGCATGGAATCTTGAAATAGAAAGGGACTTGGAAGTTCCAATCCCAGATCTTCCTTTGCTTGTACAGAGAAAGAGACTGAGATAGGAAAAGTTTGATGACGATGTCTGGCAGTATTAGAAATGCAAGCCTATCCCCTTCACTCTCACACAATTATTTTTATCCACTGCACCATTCTGCTTTCCTACAAATAGGAGCAAATTAGCTTCCACCAAAAGAATATACCCTGTGGGGAAATGACTCGAAGGTCAATAATACGTATTCGTATTGACTTAAGGAGTAGTCAGGCTGCTAAAAGGGTCGATGCTAGTTTTCTTCTTTTGACATATTTATTAATAATTTAGGATACGGAGAAAATAAGCTGCCTTCTGGAATTGATATTAGTTGTAAAGCATCATATATCAGAGGAAAAGTGAAGTAAAGCCAAGAGACCCAAATGTTAGATTGTGAGGTTAAAATAATGCTAGATATAGCTTCAAATGGGCAAATGATGCGCAGTGTGAGTATAAATGAAAACCTGTATGTTGTTTTGCTTTTTATTGTGGTTTATGTTTATGATTGGATTACACTGGTTATGTTTTAATTGTCTAAAGAAAATGATACCAATTTTCCTCTATCCAAATGAATGCTGTCTTTCAAAGTAGTCAACTTGTAAGGCCACATGCTTATTCCAATGATGTTGACTCTACTTAAAACATTTTTAAATGTCTAAGGCATTTTCTTTAAATATTCTTATTAATGGCAGATTTTTTATGGAGTCTAGCATGTTTGCTATGATGCAAAAATTCTTTAGGAGAAAATGAGTGTCCTTATAAAGGTTGTGGAAGGTTGGGAAAATCACTTGGAGTAAAATAAAAGAGGAGTAGATTACTTAAAACATGATGATGTCTTCGAAACCGATCCATGTGATCTAAAGGAACAGTGGGATAACGTGATGTGAGAGAAGTATTCATCTTCCAGATTTCTCCCAGTGACTCTACCTTAATTTGAAAGTGAAGCAGTTTTAAAGGCAGATGTGCTCTGGACTGCGTTCATCAAACCTTTAGCCAGCACTCTTGGTGCAACGATGCCTCCATTGTCTCCGTCAGTCAAAGATGTGTGTGGGAAGAAGCTGAGCCATTGCAAAGTTCGGTGATTGCTACCTGTGGAAGGTGGTGGTAGATGTGTCAGACTGATATGAAGACAGGCAGTTCATGGCTGACAATCTGCCCATTTCATCTGGTGCTCCTCTCTCTTCTTGATGCAAAGAAGAAAAGGAGAGACTTTAGTCCCAAAGTCAAATCAGAGTGATGCTTGGAGACAGTTAAATGCTGTTTGCCTCTGTGATGTCACTGAGTTGCAACCCTGGTTTTCTATGCTTTGCTCAACACCAGAAACTAAGACTATGTGAGGGGATGCATCGTGGCAGCTGTACATTGGGAATGAGTCTAGAGGAGAGCGTTTTAGAAGCATCTGCTCTTCTTTATTTAAGAAACTCAGCCCTTTTGATTCACCTGGATAAAGGATAGCTTCCTAAGGTGAGAAGAAACTTGAAAAGCAGTTCTGATATCTAATATAGAATTCTTATGATTGTGTAGGTTCATTTCATATCATTCTAGAAAGTTATAGATGCATTTCATGGTTCAAAAGTAGAAATGCCAGGAGAAAACATCGAAAAGAGAAATCCCATTTTACACTTATCAGAGATCACAGGGTGTAAGATGAAGAAGCTGAGAAGTAGAAAAACATAGCCTCACTCCTCTGCCTGGAGTTGGTGTTTCCTGCTGGCTGGGCTGCCTTGGTTTGTATTGTATATGACCTCTCTCCAAGAGTCTATACTTGTCTTCCTCACTGTATGGTGGCTCAGGGTTCCTTTATCAGGGAACAAGAGTGAAAACTGCAAGGTCTCTTCAGATTGAATTCTCAGACTTTGCACAGTGTTTCCTCTGCCACATTCTGTTAGTCAAAGCACATAACAAGGCTATTCCCAGTTCAAGGGTATGGAAATAGACTCTGTGTCTTTATGGTGGACACAGGGAGGTATCATTTATCAGGCATAATTAGAAGGCAATCTGCAACGTTTCTTTCTGAATTGCCTCAAAGAGAACATGACTGGCATCTTGATTTCTGAAATCCATGTCTTAAACCCTCAAGTGGTTCCTTTTGTGACACAGTTTCTATTTATTGAAAAGCTAAATCTGGAAGAAGGAAATCATGAAGGAAGATCTATAAAAAACATTTATTCTTGAATGTATATGTATGTATATATCACAAAAACTTTACAGTTTTTGATATTCTGCAGTTAAATTTGTTCATATGATTGTTCATTTAATTTACTTAACATATTTCAATAAGCAATGCACATGGCACAAAATTCAAAGGTACAAAAGGGCATATATAGATTGAAACATAAGCCTTTTTTTCTGTATCATTTCTCTCTAACACTCATTTTCACCCTAAGAAACCATATTGCTGTATTTGTAGAAAATTTAGATTTATAACATTTTATTCTATTCAAATCAAATACTCAAGACTAAATAAGAAGGAGACCCATAGAGATGGGTAAGGGGGGTATATTTACTTGATTACAACAAACTATGAAGTCATCAACTGACTGCACCACTTTCTGCTGCCTCACATATTAGAAACATAAATAAAAGAAGGAGAAAGAAAACATTGTGGAGATGTATACAGATAAGAATCTAGGAAGCCCCACCACAATGCATCCTCCTGACTTGAAAAATGCCCAGCAGGGTGACAGTGTGAAGGATGATTAATTATCACTCTGGCATCCCCAACCATCTGAAAGAGCTCTTTTTAAAGGACCTATCAAATATTAATAAGGTCTACAAGTTTATTTAGCTAATGTGTGATGCCAATGCATTGTATCACCATTAGTTTTTGTCTGTGATGCTACAATGTGACTTGTAAGGCACACGTGGCTACTGTTAAGATTTAGGAAATAGGTATGAGCTTGGTGGCAGGCAGGAAAAGTTACTGAGAAGATGGTAGTATTTGCAATTCATTTCAGTAACATACTTGGTGCAGAAGCCAGGTTGTGGAGAGTTGAGGAGTAATAATAGTTCGAGGGCAAGTAATAGACAACCCTGTTAATAAGTTTATCTGTGAAGGAAAGAATAATAGCTACAGCAAGTCACGCAATCACATAAGTGATGTTTTCATAGGAAAGACTTGAACATCAACCTTACCTATTGCTACAAGCTAACTTACTGTTGGAGTAGAGCAAGGCAAGCTTTCTGGAGAGTTACATATATATGCCACCCCATGATCTGAGTCAGAGATGACAGGGGAGGAGCTAAGAATCATAGCTAGAATTTACTGAATGTTTGCTACATACGAGACCCTGTCTTGTCTAATTTACACAAATTATGTCATTGCATCTTTACAGCAATCCAGCTGTGTGCCATTGTTGTGCCTTCCCTACAGGTGAAGAAACTCAGTTCTACAGAGGTTGAAACATTTCCTGAAAGCCACTCAATAAATTCATGACAAGGTCAAATCAAACTCTCAATTGCCTTATGATAGAAGTCACCATGCTATACACCACCCCTGGATGAGCCTCACACAAAGGAATGTCAAAACGTGCAGGGATATTTGACCATATCAACCAATCTTGTTGTAGCCATGAAGTCCATGGATGTAGACGCTGGGCCCAAGTGTTGTCCTTTGTCTCTCCAGTTCCCTCTCACTTACATATGTCATTGTAAATACAATTAACCTTCTTATCATCAGACAAAACTCTTAAACATTCCAGAGATTACTCAATGGTGCAACTTACTCTGAATACAACACAGATTTATCCAGTCCATGATGACTGAAAAGACGAAACAGGAGAAACCCGTTCTCTTCAATGTGAGAGGCATGTCTGTAGCAGAGAGAAGTCAGGTCAGTGAAATGATTAAATTTTGCTAGTAAATTTGGCTAGGCTATCATGGCCAGACACCAATTTAGATGTTGCCACGAAAGTATGTTGTAGATGGGATTAACATTCACTATCAGTTGACATCAGGGAGTTGACCCTCAATACATGATGGCCTACATCCAATCCCTTGAAGACCTTAAGAACCAAAACAGATTTCCCAGAGTAAAGAAACTCAGCCTCAAGAAATTCAAGACAGTAACATAGAAATCCTGAGTTTCCAGCATACTGCTTGCTCTACTCATTTTACACTTGCCAGTCCTCACCGTCATGTGAACCAATTCCTTACAAGTAAATATCATCGATGGATACAAATCAAAAGACAGAAACGTACATCTGCATGTGTATTTGTCTATCTATCTATCTATCTATCTATCTATCTATCTATCTATCTATCATCCACCTGTCAATCATTTCTCATCTATCTCTTGCTATTTATCATTTACCTATCCATGTCTATCTATCTATTGATCTATCTATAGTCTACTTATCATCTACCTGACAATTATTTGTCTTCTATCTCTCACTGTTCAGCATCTACCTATTCATGTATATCTATCTATCTATAATCTACCTATCATCTACCTCTCTGCCAATCATTTGTCATGTCTCTTTAGCTATTTATCATCTACTTAGCCATGTCTATCTTTATCTACCTATCTATCTATCATCTATCTTTCAATCATCTATATATCTATCTGTATGCCTCATTATCTATTTACCCTATTGGTTTTGTTTCTCTGGAAATCTCTGACCAATGCAATCAGTGTGAAGGGACAGATCAATGTGACTGATAGCCTGAGGACAGATTAATACACTTCCCTGGTGTTTCATTAGCACTGTCATGTTCTTTTAAGTATTTTATCAGGCTTATCCAAATTTATATTTCCTAAAATTTTAACTTTTGATTAAGTAAATACATGGTCAGAAATATAACGTTCTTATAAGAATCACTACTTACCAGTCACTTTAATATATCAATCAAGAAGCATTGTTTCCTGTGATTCAGGAGGTGAACACATGTTTTGGCTACAATAAATTCATGTGAAAATCATGTACAATCCAGTGAAATGAATTATTATGCAATTAATATCTGAATGCATTGTATGGTTTTTGGCTTATCACCTGTCTCTCAACCATCTAGCCATGCATGAATACTAACAGGTTTCTTTTATTTATAATAGGAACACCTAATCATTGTGCATTTCTAAATTTTTATTTGTATTTCTGGATTATAAATCCAACTGCTAATTTAGACTGTTGTTAAGAAAAGCAACATAGCTCTTTTATTTTATCAAAGGTCATCCAATCTACCAAATTAAAATTAAAAGTAAATTTAATAGATTTGGTGCCAGAAAAAAATCTCTACACAAACATAGCCTCTACAAGTTACAAGTTAAAAGCAACATTTGTTTATTTATAATAGCAAACAATAAACTGTTTTAATATCTGCAACTGTCTTACATCATTTTATGCAGTATGCCATAGCTGAGAAAATCTTCTCTACTTTTTTCCTATCCAGTTAGTGAATACATTTTAAGTATTAAATGGAAGAATTAGATTCTTAGGAAAGAAAGAACACATGTAAAAAGATGTTAATATTTAATAATGGAAGTTGAAAACATATTACAAAATAAAGTAAGAAATTTTATTATCTCCAAGACTACCCTTTTTATAAATTATTTTTCTTGGTTCCTTGTTCTGTTTAAATTTTCTTGAATTCTTTGCAATGATATTGCTCTACAGAAACCTGAATTATGTCATATCTACAGATCCCATGAGAATGTAGCCATAGCAACGAACAGCACAGGTAATGGTTCTGATTTTATAGGATTCATGAGCCCTCGAAATTAGACCTTTCTGATTTTAAGAAAAAGAAAAGAAACATCTCTACCTATAAGAATTAGGAATATCAAATATTTAACATGCTATGCTTACATGTACATAATGAGTGCTTGGAAGTAAATGTGATAATAAATTCAGTATGCAGTGGATAAAACATATATTCTAGTTTGAAAAGTCAGAAGTGCACATTTAAAGAGAAAATCTATAAACCTGTTTCACGTTAGTGGAAAAGTAGTCTGAATTATGTTACAATTTGCAGGTATGTATATGTATTTATTACTGTAAGAACTTGCACAATATGTAAAGAAAATCTTTGCTTTACATGAGTAACATTTTGCTAAGTAATGTCTAAATCATCATGAATTCTCAGTTAGCCAGATCAGCAATAATGACATTTTATTGTAGGAGAGGAATATCCTAATGAATGTAGCTTAATCTGGTATTTTCAGAAGTGCCTTTTCATCAGGTGTGGAACCTGGATTAACAGCTGATTTTGCCTACATCATACTTTGATTCTCAGAAAACTTTCCACTAAGATACATAAAATTATAAGAATCTGATGTAAACTTCTGAGGGCATAACTTATGCCCATTTTCTAAGGCGATACTTAAAACAAAAAATGTTTAACAGCAGTAAACTCTATTCTTGTGACCACCTCATTTTCCTCCACAAAATTGCCAACTTATCTCCATTACTACATGACTTTTTGTTTTGTTTTGTTTTGTGTTTTAGAGACAAGGTCTTGCTTTGTCACCCAGGCCGGAGTGCAGTGGAGCGATCATAGCTCACTGAAGCCTCAAACTAACTGCTGGGCTCAAGTGATACCCCACCTCTGCCTCCCAGGTAACTGAGACTACGGGCATATGACACCCTACCTGGCTAATTTTTTTTTTTTTTTTTTTTTTTTTTTTTTTTTTGTACAAATAGGTTCTCACTGTGTTGCTCAGGCTAATCTCAAACTTCTTGCCTCAAGTGATCTACTCACCTCAGCCTCCCAAAGTGCTAGGATTACAGGCATGAGCCAACACACCCAGCCCTAAATGACGTTTAATTTTGGAAATCTTCCACCAGTTCAATCCAGCCTAAATTATTTGTACTATTCCTTCCTTTTGATCATCCATTACTTTTAAGTATCAACATTCAACTCTCTTTGCTTCATCATAGTTTTGTATATTACATCCCTCTTCCTTTATCCCTAGTTCTTCTTTAAGCAAATTGACAGTGGAATCTCATCAAACCTCTTTGCAGATGTCTCATCTTGCTCCCTACCTTCCTGCTTCTATATTTGTCATTTAGAATTCGAGACCTGCTAAAGACAAAGCCACACATTTCTTCCAGCTCCTGTGTGGGAAGGTCAAAGGTCTGCGTGTGTGTCTTACTGACATGTCCTTTACTGTAAACACTGTGCCCGGGCCATAAAATCTGGCTTCCTGAAAATGGCAATATTGACTGCATTCATGTGTTGAGTGTGTTCTCTGGGTCATCCATTTCACTGGGCTCTTGGAAAGTGTGTTTTATCTAATTGTCACAGATACATGATAAGGGTAATGTTTTTTTCATCATCCCCATTTCATAGATGATTGAGCTGAAGTTTCTTAAAGTTAGGTGATTGGACCCATAGTGGAAAAATTAGTTCTTCATTCTAGACAATGTCTTAGAATTTTTCCAGTTCTGATGTTCAAAATTTAAATTTTGTCATGAAAATAAGTAAAATGAATCTCCACTACAGAAGTGACAAATAGCTTATCTTGGTTGAAAAAAAGTTTGCATTCTAAGCTGATCTTACAGATTGAGGAATCCTGACCTTCTATAGAGAAAGTGAAGAAAGTCTGAGAAAATTCCTCACATTCTCTCCTTGATTTCTTCCCCATGAAATTGCATTGAGGACCAAGTTCCACCTCTAAAGACAAATCCTATGGCGTTGAAACAGCCTTTTCCCAAGGGAAAATTGAAAATTATTTTCATGGAATGTTAATTTTGATGTTCTGAAGAAATTAAAAAACCTATTTAGTGATCAAATAAATCTGGGAGTCCTGGACTAAATAAAACAGAAATGAGTTTTAATATTTTTTGTTGTTGTTATATTTGGTTTTGTTTGCTTGTTTTGTAAAAGTCATGAGTTCCTGGAGTATGTGATGTATTCACTCCTGTCTCTGAGAGGGTGACATGATATGCATGCATTCACAAATTTATCAGACTGTAGAACTCTGATTTTTTATTTCGGATGCACCCAATACCTATTAATAAATCTCAAAATTGTTTCTCTAAGGGACTGCTATGTTAAGACATTTTTTAAAGAATGCCCTGATTAATGTACAAATACCGCAAAATGACTCATAAAATAAGCCAATGGCCTTCCCTCAGCCCAGGGTTCATTGGCTGCATGCTAGAATCAAAGGCCTGAGAGGAACTTTAGAAAACATTGTTGCCAGAATCTGTTGGAATTTTGGAAGTTGCCCAGGTTATTCTAATGGGAAGCCAAGGTTGAGAAGCACTGGCTTAGGCTGAGCACAAAATTGGGTTATCAGATTGCTGTGCAGTTGTGCTTGGGACTTGTGGGTGGATTCTTGGGAGGTCAGAGTTGGGAGGAAGAAATTAACAGAGATGAGGTAATGGGCGGAGGAGATCCAGAGTCTGAGGAAACATCTATTATGGAAAAGTTAAAACCCTGCATGGACTTTATGAGAACAAAAAGGGTTTTGAGATTGGCATAGGAACTATTGAAAAAGACAGACTTTTAAAAAATGAAGGGAATACACTTTCTTCCTCTATATTATACTTTTGCTGTTTGCCTGTCAGTCCTGGCTACTTGGGGACAGGTAGTGAGGTGAATATTTAACTCCAAGTATACACAGTTAGCAAGCATTACAATAGTTCTATGTTTGTGTGACTTATACTGTGCCTATCACATGTCAGTATCAGTAAACATTCATCGAAGTAAACAGGGATCCCTGATTTTTAAACTCTAAATTAACACTTGATATTAACACACATTCATTAAGAATCAGCAGCATGCTAGTCATGGTAATTGTTAAACCAATTCCAAATTATAGATTTTACTCCTATGAAATTTCATACCTCTAGCAGTGTGTGCAAGCCACAAATAATATGCTTTCTCTCTGCCTGGGCACTGTTATATTCATTAAAATACATTCAATTTCTCTTTAATTTGTAAACTGAAGCAAGCAGTCAATAAGATTCCCTGCAACCTATTTATTCACCTGCCTTTGTAGCTGCCGTGCAATGCCATTCCTCTACAGTAAATGGATATTTCTTTTCCAATCTTTAATAATTAAGCAAGTGTGATTTTCCCCTCTTTTAGCTGCCTCAGCACTCTCTAATTGGGTGGGTCTATTTTGTATTCTATTATTTAACTTCCATCTCCTATTTCCTTATGAAATAAAAATCACGTGTTCAAGTACCTTGCAAAAAGTACATGGTAAGCTTTCTTTTAAAACCATGTCTACTTTCAGAGAAGCAGCTTTGGACTATAAATATATTTGAGTGAGGGTGAAAATGCAAAACTGACTTTGTTTTTGCTTCCATGCTTCAGATCTAAAAGTCATTAATTATTTATTTTCATTCTGAAAGCATTTTTTTCCATCTATACAATGCCAAATCCTCCCAAGGAATTTTAAGCAATAAAGGGAAAAAGGTTTTCTGTTTTTGATAAATAATATTAAGTTAAGAATAACTGGTTGAGAAAGGCATTGGGAGTATTTTCATGATGTACTACTGTGAGCATGGGTCTGTTAGCCATGCATTATTTAGTATATTCTATATGGGGAAATACACTTTGCATTTGCGTTTTGAAAGAGAAGTTTTGGACATGGTGTTTTGCTCTGAATTCTGCTTTTTCACTAGACTGCATTTGCAGCAATGCGTGTCTGCAAGTCCCCCATGGGCAACTTTCATCTGATGCATGCACTCATTCTTGGTTTGACACTCCAAGTCACATTTGTTCCCACCAAGTCAGACAACTTTGGATGGCTCTCTGCATTTCACTATATCTCTGTCCTGCCAATGCCATAAAATGATCAGAGATGGCCCACACAATTTACAAGAAAGGACATGGGCAAGTCTCATGCAAAGTAAGAAACAGCTAGTTTGCCTTTGGTATTTAGCATTGTTTAAATTCATTTGCTCTTTCTTCACCTCGCTCCTGGCTGGCTCCTCAGGATTCAGAGTGCTGATGCCCAAATATTGCACTGTAATTGTTCTGGATCTGAGCTGCCATCCCTGACGTCCCTTCCTCCAGTGTACATTTTCCCCCAGAATTACATCTCCCTCCTTTTCCTCTTTTTCTCCATTATAATGCTTCCATCAGGCAAACCCATAACAAATTAAGATGCCTGAAATACTTAATGGAAAAAACAATACTTTATTTTTCAAAATAAAATAAGCATGTAGCATAAACATTGATTTAGTTTTTAGTGTTATTTCAAGTCGTTTTCTTTACAACTTGAATATGTCTTCCTCTTTCAAGGTTTGGTTTCAAGGTCATCTCCCTCATATCACCTGCTGCCATGTACCCCATCTTCAGGCCCCACTCTTTCTGGAAGGATTCTTTCTTATATAGAGGTAACACCACATTTTTCTTAGCTTCTATTATGCATTTTATTCTGCCTGGGAGAGTGAGTTGCTGACATATCTTTATTGATATAAGCTGCATGATGGCAGCAGTGAAGTGTCACATTACCTTATCACTTTTAGTAGAAACAATGATTCTTCCATGGCTAGGTTTTAAAAACTCTTGCCATAGAAGTCATTGCTTTTACTGAAACATTCTGTTTTAAAACCAGCTGGATGTGGTGGTTCACGTCTGTAATCCCTACATTTTGGGAGGCTGAGGTGGGAGGATTGATTGAGCCCAGGAGTTTGACACCACTGTGGGCAACATAGGGTGATGCTATCACTACAAAAAAAAAATAATAAAATAAAACTTAGCCAGATTTGGTGGTGCATGCCTATGGTCCCAGCTACTTGAGAAGCTGATGGGAGAGGATTGCTTGAGCCCAGGAGGCAGAGGCTATAGTGGGCTGTGATCATGCCACTGCACTCCAGCCTGGGTGACAAAGCAAGACCCTGTCTCAATAAATAAATAAATAAAGTTTCCTCTTTCCCCAACCACAGTGCTAACATTTGCCTCCAGACCCACGCTGAAAGGCTGAAAGGATGGAGTAAGGTTTTCATCCCCAGATATATAGATCTGAATTTAAAAGTATTGTTGGTGTTGTAAATCACTTGTGTGAGCACTGACTTTTTAAAAATAAGGTTTTAAAATTTACAGCTTAATAAAACTGTTAAGTTGTATCCATCTGGTGGAATATAATACTTAAAGCAGAAAAGGAACGTCTACTCATAACTTGTTTATCCAAAAACTGTATTTGGGACCACTATGTAAAATAAACAGACTGAAAAATGATAGCATCTCTGTAAAAACAAGGATTTGTGGTCTTTTCAGCAATTTGAATAGTTAGATTTCTCTTAATAAGTTGAATGATTTACACTGTTTTCAATTTTTTTGATTAAATGAATCATATTTGTCTATTTTTAACTTCTTTTAAGTTTATGCAGAAACTCTAAAGTTGGGGAGGAAAAGCATTGTATTAACAAGGCCTATTTTCCCAGAATAAAGGGAAACTTTTGCTTGTACAAGTTTAATTTGGAAAGCACAATTTATAACACTATAAAGAGATGTCTCTCTTGAATCCAAGGACCCTATCATTTCTTTTCCATTCGACATCTGCAGAGTAAGAGTAAATATTTCTTAATTTAGAGGAAGGTAAGGCTATTTTTCAAGTGAATCCACTAAATTAATCCACTGGAGTAGGCGTTATTTCCTTCATCACCCGTCTGCCTTAAATATAGTACCTGCACAGACGAAGCAAATGCAAAAATAGCTTCAGATTTAAATAGGTGATATTGTCTCACATATAAAAGATGAGTCTTGTCTGTGATATAAAAGTAGCTATTAAATACTTTTAGCAATTTTCAGTGGCTTTGTTTTTTTATATAGTTCATGTATTTGAAATGTAATTAACGGAAAGGTTTAGCTTTGTCCTTCAAAAGATTTTCATTTTTCTAGCAGGCTTGAGTCAATCACTAGTAATAAACATGCTGTATTTTTAGCTACATATCCATCTATTTTCTATCCAATTCATTTATTTATTTACAGCTTTTCCTGTCCCTAAGCTTCTAAGGTGGTAGCACATTAGGAAATGTTATCCTTATTGTGTATTCATCTCAGTTTGAAGATATCAGAACTCTGTCATAGGAAGATTAAATGGTCAAGAAAAAAAGCCAGGCTTGGTGGCTCATGCCTATAATACTACCACTTTGGGAGGCCGAGGCAGGCAGATCACTTGAGGTCAGGAGTTTGAGACTAGCCTGGCCAACATGGCGAAACCCCATCTCTACTAAAAATACAAAAACTAGCCTGGTGTGGTGGCACATGCCTGTAATCTCAGCTACCTGGGAGGCTGAGGCTCAAGAATCACTTTAACCCAGGAGGCAGAGGTTGTAGTGAGCCAAGATCGCACCACCGCACTCCTGTCTGGGTGACAGAGCGAGACTCTGACTCTAAATAAATAAATGAATAGATAGTGAAGAAATGGTTCAGGTTGGAAATCTGATTCTGATAATGTATTTAATAAAATATCCAGGATGCAAAATATTTCAACTACATTTACATATTATTATTACGTATACAAACATGCCCATACACAGCACACATTTACACTGGGCTCCAGCTTAAATTGACTCACTCAGGTGCACTTCACTGGCCTGTTTAATAGAGGAGTCACGTCTCTTGTTGTGCCTTATTGTAGATGAAATTATAAGCTCATACTTGAGGTCTCTTCTTTGTTTCTAACATATAGGACTGAGAGATGAAACACAATATGTAAAAATGGAACAGTGATAGTAAAATTCTCAAATGAGGAAATCATCTTCTTAGGAATAAAAACCAGACAGAAACTCAACACAGTAGTGGCCAGGAACTAGTGGACTCTAGGCTCAAGAGACAGGAGACATCCAGAGTGTAATTCCTGGGAAATGATGGAAGGTGCCCCAGGAGTCTAGGAGACAGAGCCCTTTCTTTCTAGAAATAAGAGAGTTTGAAGACAGCTACTGACCATTACTCAGAGCTGGCATTTCCATGAAACTGAGATCCTAGGGAGGAGAAAGGGAGCTGACACAACGTCACCACCAAGAACTGAGCTGAGCAGGCTGCAGATTCAGTGAATGAATTTGTGACCATGCCACTTACATCTTTGGGTGGGAGCTCCAACCACGGAGGATAAGACCATAGAGAAGGGTAAGAGGACAAGGAAACAGACACATGAAGACAGATGTGTGTGCAAAGAAGGAAGAGAGACAGAGACAGAGTGAGAGAGACTCATCTTACTCACCAGAAGATCCAAATCCCAAAACACATGCAAAAAGAATCAAGAAGTGGAAAATGCAGTCTTTCAAATTAACTACAAGTTTAGATTTAAAAATAGACATTAAGTGAAATTCCTTAGAATGAGGGAAGCATTCTCTAGAGGAGCAGTTGCCTTCAGCACAGGACCTCTAATGCCTCTAGAGATCACAAGGGAGAAGCAAAGGAAGACACATGCAAGAAGAAACAGCAACTATGAAAAGAGCAAAGAAAATCATGAAACAGAAACAGGCAGGCACCAAATAAAAGCAAGTAAATATAGAAATTACAAAATTAGAACTACAGAAACAAAAAAGATATAGTAAATTATATGGTTTGGCTCTGTGTCCCCACCCAAATCTCACCTTGAATTGTAATAATCCCAAAGTGTTGTGGGAGGAATCTGGTGGGAGGTAATTGAATCATGGGGTTGGGTTTTTTTCCATGCTGTTCTCATGGTAGTGAATAAGTCTCATGAGATCTGATGGTTTTATAAATGGCAGCTCCCCTGCACACACTCTCTTGCCTGCCATCATGTAAGACACGCCTTTGCTTTTCATCTTCTACCATGATTGTGAGGCTTCCCCAGCCATGTGGAACTGTGAGTCCATTAAAACTCTCTCCTTCATAAATTACCAAGTCTCGGCTATGTCTTTATTGCAGCATAAGAACAGACTAATACGGTAATGGAGATAAAATATAATACTGTAAAGTGTAGACTCTACAATCAAAAAGAACACTAAAAAATAGTACAGAGCACACACAAAGAAATAAAAAAATATGGATACATAAAGTGTCACTAGGAGATATGTTTATGGATATGGGTTAGAGAAAGGAGATGAGAGAAAACCAAGGCAACAATGGTTGGATAGATAATGGATGGAAATATTCCTAAATTAAAGAAACATATGAGCTCTCATATTGAAATATATCACTTGAGTACCAAATAAGATGATCAGTAACTCCACAGATTGATGTAAAACTAAAGAATATTGAGAATGAAGATAAAGTGAAGTACCTCCCCAAGATATTTTTTAAAAATTGCAATACAAAGACTATTAGTCTGTTAGTAGATTCACATAAACATCAGGCGAAGTGAAAGAGTCTTGGAGAAGTAGCCTAAGTGCTGAAAAATAATCATCAATTGAAAATCCAATACCTAGCTAATCTCAGATCAAGATGAAGCTATGGAAACCACTTTCAGATATACAAAGACTAGGAATTTATGACCCATATATCCTTAATGAAGAAATTAACAAGGAAAGTTCTTCAGCAAGAGTAGAGGAATAAAGGGGAAACAACTGGGCAGAAAATAATGGGGATTTCAGATACTGCTAAGCATTGGTAAATTTCATGAGCCATCCATTAAGACCAAAAAATAAAGATTGCAATTATTGCTTGGTAAATCCAATTCTAGAGAAAATGCTTGTGGGATGTCGTTTTCAAATAGCATAAACATGCTAAATTTTAAATAATTAAAACTTATATTTTATTGGAAACATAAGTATCATGAAATTGTAAACATAAAATATTCTGAATTTATAGATCCCTCTACCTAAAATGTTTTTAACATCAGATTTGTATGTCAACTGTATAGTCCATAGCTGTGAAAATTTGGCAAAAGCACCCAGATTCTGTTGTGTCTGTAAAAACTGACTTACTTTAACATCTAGGGCACTTAAACTAAAAGTGGATGTAAATCCCCCAGGAATCCAGTTAAATGCAAAAGCACCCAGATTCTGTTGTTTGTAAAAATTGACTTTCTCTAATGCCTAGGGCTATGCTACTTAAACTAAATGTGGATATAAATCCCCAGGAAGCCAGTTAAATGCAGATTCTGGTTGAGTAGGGCTGTAGCAGGGCCTGAGAGTGTGCATTTCTAACAAGCCCCTACGTGGTGCAGGTCTAAAGAGTGCATATTGACTGGGAAGACACATGAGTAACCGCACTTCTCTCCAGCTCTTTCTAAAATAAGTGAACGCTCCTTCAGTATTTAGCTTAAGTGTTTAGACAATGCATTAAGTACAACAAAAACTATCATAAAGAACCAGATGTCACCTATGGCCTAGATCACACTTTTCCATTTTGACCTCTTGTAAAGTGGCCTTATAATCTCCTGTAGGTCAAAAGCAGGAGATGGCAATCTTTCTTCTGTAAAGGACAAGATAGTAAATATTTTCAGCTTTAAGGCCAGACGGTCTCTATCACCACTGCTAAACTCTGCTTTTACGTTGTAGCATGAAAGCAGCTATAGACACTATGTAAATAGAGGGATATATGTGGCTTTGTTCCAATAAAACTTTATCTGCAGAAACAGGTGGCAGACAAGAGGTATTTCATGGGCCCTAGCTTGCAGACCCCTGGACAATAGGTTAACCCAAGTCACTAGTCCCACTAGTCTTTCTAAGTAATTTTAGCAGAAAAATCCTCAAATACTCCTTCGTACTAGACATTTTCTATGCACCTCAGTTATTAATCAAGTGCTATTTAACATTATTATTTTTTTAGATGGAGTCTTGCTCTATTGCCCAGGCTGGAGTGCAGTCGTGCTATCTTGGCTCACTGCAACCTCCACCCCTCGGGTTCAAGTGATTCTCCTGCCTCAGCCTCCTGAGTAGCTGGGACTACAGGCACGCACCACCACATGTGGTTAACTTTTGTATTTTTTAGTAGAGACAGGATTTTACCATGTTGGCCAGGCTGGTCTCGAACTCCTGACCTCAGGTGATCCACCTGCCTCAGCCTCCCAAAGTGCTGGGATTACAGGCGTGAGCCACCGTGCCCAGCCTATTTAACATTATTTTATTTTTATTTTTTTTTTTGAGACAGAGTCTCTCTCTGTCACCAGGCTGGAGTGCAGTGGCGTGGTCTCAGCTCACTTCAACCTCTGCCTTCTGGGTTCAAGTGATTCTCCTGCCTCAGCCTCCTGAGTAGCTGGTACTACAGGCGCGCGCCACCACGCCCAGCTAATATTTTTGTATTTTCAGTGGAGACAGGGTATCATTGAGTTGGCCAGGATGGTCTCAATCTCTTGACCTCGTGATCCACCTGCCTCAGCCTCACTCTGTCACCCAGACTGGAGTGCAGTGGCATGATCTCAGCTCACTGCAGCCTCTGCCTCCTGGGTTTCAGCAATTCTCCTGCCTCAGCCTCCCAGGTAGCTGGGATTACAGGCATGTACCACTACATCCAGCTCATTTTTGTATTTTTAGTAGAGACAGGGTTTCACCATGTTGGCAGGCTGGTCTCGAACTCCTGACTTCAGGTGATCCACTCACCTTGGCCTCCCAAAGTGCTAGGATTACAAGCATGAGCCACAGCGGCCAGCCTACATTATTCTTAAATGAAACTACCACTGAAGTCCTCAGATCTTTTGTGTGAACACACTCATGATGATCATGTTGCAGCTGAGTAACTGGAAGACTTTGAACAGGGGATCTTGGTTTTTCCATGTTCCTCCTTGATTGATATCTATCTCTGAGCAGCCTGAGTCACCTGACCTTTTTTGTAAGATGCAAGCAAATTCATTCCCAGGAAGGTTAAGCCTGTTACCCAAGGACATAAATCTTGTTTGTAACAGGGTTGTGTCTGGATCCCAGCTTTCTGATTTCTTTGTCCAATTATTTTCTTACCATGCAAATAGTAGTCTCCATTTCTTGTTGAATATGTCTACTTCCAGCCCTTTGGGAAGTTCACCCTTTTCCTTAATGCTTTATGGTACTCGTCCATATACCAATGTATTTAACCTTTTTCTACAGTGGTTTTTCATCAACATAAGAAGTTGCAGGAAAAATGTAAATGGCATCAAATATTCAATACTCTTATTCCCTTAAAGAGAAGTTGTCTACATAAACAGAATTAGAGTGTGATTTCCTATAATAATAAACTCTTCCTTTACTAGGAAGAAAATCTATGGGGCTTCTTCACAAGCTCTTACTGCTGTTTTCAGACAAGCAGTATATAGCTAGCAGCTATCCTTGATAATGCAGGCATGACAAAGGGAAGGACAAAGAAAGCCCTTCTTTTTGTATTGGATTTAAAAGGCCTTTGCTGATATAGATATTTTTGTTTTATAATCCATTCTGTGATGTCTGGGAGCAATTTCTTTCTCTGACCTCCTCTTCCAGTGACAAGCATGGTTATCTGTTTCCCAGTGGCAGCACTTGGAGTGTCTGTCCACAGAGCATCTGTGTGGCGATAAGGAGTGGCAGTTCAGGCCACTTCATCTTTTGCACCATGCCCCTCACCCAGATGCATCTTATTCTTCTGTTTTTCCCTGTACAGTTGCTCTTGAAATGAATCTTAGAGCCTTATTACAAAGTACTCTATTGTTGAGGTTAAAATGCTTAGAGATATCTGATTCTAATTTTTCACAGAAAATGCCACCTCACACATTCAGTTAATAAATAAAACAACTGGGTCATAGAGAAGCTATCAAGGAAGAGTGGAAAGGGATGAAGTAGGTTTGAGTCTCCAATCGTGAGGCTCAAAAACAGTGACTGCTTTTTTACCATTTTGACAGCATACCTTTTTTCAGACATACAAATGTGTTCATTAAATGTGTATAGTCACGAGACAAGGATGATACGCATTTTAAAATATGTATATTACAAGGGTCTTTCTTAGCGAAATTCATGCGCACCCTGCATTTTGAGAGCTTCTTCTAGCTGTTAGCCTGGCTGAATAACACACAAATTTATAATTCATAATACACAAGAGGGAAAATAAACAAAATAATATCATAGGATATGAACCTTGCCTTCCAGAGATGCAAATCCACCCATGCTCTTTTTATGACTTGGATAGAGTCACATAGTCAAAATAACTTAGAGTGGAGAATGCCCGAATGCTTTGGCACCAGTGAAACTGTGTGAGGTTGCCAGCAAAATTCTTATGTTCCAAATGCATAGAGATGAAAGTTTGCATTAAAAGCCATTAGCTCCTGCCCAAAATTTGAGACGTCCATTCACTGACAGTCCTCTGATACGATCTTTCAGTCTGGATTCCTTTAAACTTGGAGTTGAAGAGATGCTACTGAATCTTGGCTTCATCAAGGGTACTTTTGTAGAATGGGATGTATAATTGCTAATCCAGTGACCTCCCTTAGTCCTTCAAATAAATGTTATTGTCCCATGCCACTTTCTTTGAAGCACCATATGTATTAGGTTGGTGCAACAGTAATTGCAGTTTTTGCCATTGAAAGTAATGGCGAAAACCACAATTACCTTTCCACCAACCTAATGGATAAAACAATTCATCATAAAAGAGAAAACATATTAACCAGTGTCTTACTTATTCGCAGTTATATAAATCATGGCATTCCCTAAAAAATGTTTCTATTTTGATTTGAAATTCATAGCAATGCCCATTTCTAGAAGAAACAAAGGTTTCTATTCTAGCAGCTCATGGTCCTAACATGAGGTTAGAAGTTTATTCTTACTCCTGCTAGCCCAGCAATATACGCCACTCTATACAGCAATGCACACCTCTAGCACAGCATGTTATGATCCTAAAAGAGCAAAGAAAATGGGAGCTTGATCATACCTCAGACCCTCTCATCCCTTTCCTTTCTCGCTTACTGAGGCCAGTGACATTTGGAAGACCAGAGTGTAATTTTCTACATTGGACAAACCTGGTTTTATTCTTGGTCAACCTTGACAATTTTCTCCTTTGTAAAATGGATATATTGGTATCTAGCTCACAGGGAAGGTGGGGAGATTCACCTGAAGATACACATAAACAGTTAAGCAGAATGTCTAGCCTTTAAAAGGTCTTAGGTAACCAGAACTGCTTTTTCTCCTTGTATATCCCATGAAAGCATGGACATTATCAAGCCTTCCCTGACCACATGAACAAGGTAGGTCAATCCCACCCCAAACTCAAGATAATTTGGAATCAGTACTGTGTTGCAAAACATATAGCTATGCATTAGCTGCTTATTTTGGTTCAAAATGTTATGAAAATGCAATAGGAATCATGTTACTTTGAGCATTTGAAACACCTATGGCAGAGGAAGTTGAAAAGAATGTGTCACTCTCATTGCCTGGTTTTCTAGCCCTTTGTCACAAGATGGTTTTATTCTTGCACATCTAATGACCAGGAGAAGTGATGATGGTTTCATTAGCACCTGTGGCCCCATATGGTGCCTTAAACATGACCAGTATAAGCATGCTAATTTTCTTAAAGGAAGCAAAATTAAACTGTGTTTCTTGTTAGAGCTGGGAAACAGGTGGTCAGCCTTATCATTCTCTCTAAACCTTATGGTTTCCAGATTTAAACAACTTGTGAGGTCTGTCAAAGGCTGTGGAATGTGAACTCTGTTTAGTCAACATGTAATTCACTGTTCTATTTCCTCTTCGGTGATTAAAGTGAAAGTCAGGCTATTCCAGGAGTTTTCTAGTGGAGCGAAAAAGAAAGAGACAGTGGAGGAGAAATTGTACTTATTGAAAGGAATATTAGCCAGATGACTCTTTGAGTGACTGCAGATGACTGTTCCCTAAGTCTAGCTACTTCTGTTCTCTGAAAACCTTTTTTTCCTGTTTCCATCCACTAAGTCAGGATCCAGAACTTTTTCTGGTTCTTCTATGTGTTTTATTTTCAAACTTTGACTCCTTCAATATGAAATTTCCTAATCTATGCAGGAGGAACATTCATGGTCCTTTCTGACTTCCAGGTGTTATAGAACAACAAGGTTTGATTGTCCATTACATGGTAACAGACCAATGCCCCAAAACAGCAGGAGTTGCAGTAGAGAAAGAGTTTAATCATCATAGGGCAACTAAGTGAAGAGATGGTAGGGAACCTCAAATCCATCTCCCCAAGGAGTTTCGGACTGGGGTTTTTAAGGGAATTTTGGTGGATAGGGGGTTGAGGAGCTGGAGGTTGCTGATAGGCTGTGATTAGGGATGAAACCATAAAGATATAGAAACTGCATTTTTTTTTGCATTGAGTCAATTATTTGGAGGGGGTCTTAAGACAGGCTGGCATCAATGGACCCATTGGAATGCAGAATCTGGAAAATATCTCCAATGGAAAACTTGAAGTTGCTTAATGTTAAGGTACTATATATAGAGACAGTTAAGGAAAGTTAGAACCTTGTGGCAGGGGCCACATGACTTTTTGGCAGTAAGCAGCTATAAGGAAGTTGGCTGTTTGGCAATCCAGTTAATGCTTAGCTTTGCTTCTGCTCAAAGCTTAGGCTTTTGCTTAAAAACTACCAATTCAGTTGCATTAATTTCATGGTGATGGCTTCACAGGCACTATGTTAAGTGCTCATGCTGCATGAATTCTTTCCATCTCTATGACAACCACATGATGTAGGTGCTCAAAATATCTCCATCTACAGATGAAGAAATGAAGGCGCAAGGAAGTTAGGTAATTTTTCAGACATACAGGTGGGATGGTCAAAGCCAAGTCTGAATTAGACTGAATGTCTGAACTGGACTCTACATGCTTCCTCCATCCCTATATCTGCACAAACATGTTCAGACAATGAAGCAAAACAATGCTTGTAAAGTATCCAACCCAATGTCAAGTGCAAGAAGGCAACAACAAAATGGGAGTTATCTTTTTCCCTGAAATCGTCTTATTCCTGGGACTCAGGGTTCTTGCCTTTAGTCTGGGTCCCCTGTGATTCATTCCTTTCACTCTATAACTTTTGTTCTCTTTATATTCACTTAGGTAATCACATTACTATTACCTGGAGTGACGTGCACAACTGTATTCTTCAGCCAGGAGGTTCCATTCTTCCTCAGGCAAGCCTTATTCTTAATCATTTTCTACCTCAAAACCTGTAGGCTGCTTGCAGAGTTTGCTCAACACCTCCTAGAACCTGTATCTTGCTTACATATGGTAAGCATTCAATCAATAATTGCTGTTTGATCAATACAACCAATGTAACCCTTCATGTGGATAAGTTTACAGAGTCTTTTCCATTGAGTCTTTTCTCTTCTTTCCTGTTGTAAAATCAACTATTTGATGGACAGACTTAGCGTTGACCATCCCATCTGTATATCTAAAAAATTACTTAACTTCTCTGCACTTCTATTCCTTCATATGTAGATGGAGATATTATGAATACCTACATCAGGTGGTTGTCATACCGATGGGAAAAATTCATGCAGTGTGAGCACTTAACACAGTGCCTGTGAAGCCATCGTCATAAAATTAATGCAACTGAATTGGTAGTTTTTAAGCAAAAGCCTAAGCTTTGAGCAGAAGCAAAGCTAAGTATTAACCAGCTTGCCCAACAACCCATTTCCTTATAGCTACTTACTGTCTAAAAGTCATATAGCCTCTGTCACAAGATCCTAACTTTTGTTGGAAAATAGTTTATTTTATAACAGGAAAGAATGCCATAGAGACAGATCACAGAAAGGAAAAGAGACAAAATCTTCACAAATGAGAGTGGGGACTTGCACTTGAAGAAAAATGTTGCCTTTCTCAGACTTTGTTAGGTGAGATTTGGTCACTAACTTAGTGCTTTACTGTCTCTGTTCCTCACAGCACGGGTTAATCTGGTATGAGATACAAACCTATTTCCACGCAGGGACAAATATAGGCCTTCAAATTTTTTTTTCTAATTTGGTATGGGTTATCTATAGAAGTGTAAATGGTTCACAGCAAGAGATTGCTTTTCAGAGAAGTACATGTAAGATATAGAAATCTCTAGAAGTGTCTGTACCTTAACTTTGAAAAAGAGAAACATTTAAAAGGTAAGAGCTGTTTTTCCTAAAGGGTCATTTTAGAAAATGTTCTAGATCTTCCTGTACACAATAAAGCTTCTAAGGGTTTGGGGCTATTTTTAAAATTGGATTTCAAATATTTTAAACATTTGAATTTCAGAGTATTCAGATGTATTTTATTCTCCTAGTATTGCAAATACAAAAGCAACTATGCAGTATAAGAAGAGAACAGGACAAAATGAACATGGACATGACTTAAAAAAAATTCAAAGTTCAATGACGAAATTTAAATTTGCATTGGAATTGGTAAAGAATGGAACTGACACTAAAAAACAATCAATTTTCTGGCATACAAAACATGGGACACATTCCCAGAGTGCAGAAAAATAGGTCAAATAGAATAACTTTAAAAAGAAATTAAACACACAAATGACAAAGAAAAGAATTAGCTTATAATTAGTGTTCTTGAAGATGATTTGAAAGCAACTGGAGCAGAAATAATATTCAAGATGGTAACAAAAGAAAACTTTTCTACAGTTAAAAAAAACCCAACAACATAGTTGCAGATTAATTGGGTTCACTTGGGTTTGAGAAACATTTAATAGAAAGAGATCCAAACCAAAAATGTGCTATATCATCATAGTTTAAATAAAACTGAAATGACATCTATAATCACCCTGGCAAACAAAGTATGTGGCATGGGGTCAAGGTATTCCTGGACTGGCTCCAAGCTTCTCTGTAATACCAAACAATGAAAGATCAAGTAACATCTGCAGAGTGTTGACAGGTTAGTATCCAGGGCCCAAGAATTGAACCCAAAAACAGATTTTCCCCAAGCATAATAGCAATAGAAAGATACTCTCAGGTATGCTATGGTTTACAATATAACCACACAAATAGCTTTTCTGAAAAAAATTACTTGAATATATATTCCAGTTTACCAACATATAGATTAAAATAATGATCTTACTTATAATCCTGTGATTGAATTATTTAGTTAGTTAGCTTTCTAGACAATTATTGAAAACTTGATTGTAATGTAAAGAATGAGCAAAACATAATTATTGAAAAGGTTAGCTATTAAACACAATTAGAATACAAATATCAGTAGGCTTCACCAGACACAAGTGCATACTTTGATTCCATTTTGGTGAAGTTCAAAACAGGCAGCATTTATGTATGGTGTCAGAAATCAGCACCCCCTTTCAATCACTACCTCTCGTCCCAAGGGTAAGCACTATCAAAATCACCATCAATTTTAGTTTTGTCTGGTTTTTGAACTTTATATAATTAGAACCGTATAGTAAACATTATTTTTCAACTGGCTTTAACTCAGTAGGACTGAAAGGGGACTCTGGTGCTGGTAATGTTCTATTTCATGATCTAGGTGCTGGTTACATAGGTGCATTCACCTTATGAATATTTATCAAGCTGTATATTTGTGCACTTTTCTGTATGTGTAATTATAGCTCAATAAAAATGTTTACTAAAACGTAAAAAAAAATTATAGTTACTTTAGTAACAACTGTTTTGTTATAGATGACATTCACTATATTTTGAAATTCACATCATCTTTTCAAGTCTCATGAGTTAAGCCTTATAGCCTGAACTCACAGAAAAAACAGAGTTGGATGAAGTCATATACCCAAGATGGTGTGGAAATTTTGTAAGAGATGCAACATAGGCATCCCATTTCCAATATCATGATTCATCCTCAGATTTGGCCAAAATCCAGACCAGCAGTTTACAAATGTTTCTACATGCTTTAGAATCATCTGAGGAGCTTCAAAGACAGTGATGCCTGTGTGCCCCCACCCCTGAGATTCTGATTTAATTTTCTGGGGTGCTACCTGGTGTTTGGAGTTTTAAACAAATCCTTGGATGATTCTAAGGTGCATTCAAAGTTAAGAACCATAAATTTAGACAATAATATCTCATTTCTTCTACAAAGACTTGGAAATGGTGTGAGAGGAGCAGAAAGAAGTTTAAATCTGTCACTACTCATAGGAAATAATCAACAGCAATTGGTGGGTTTTTCATTTTGGCGACTAGATAAAAATTGGTTGCAGAGCTCTAAATACATTGGTAGGAAATATGGAAGAGTTTCAAGGAGACATTGTGATGGAATAGGATGGAGCTAGGGCAGTGATGCACATCTGGGGTGATTGTGCCCCCAGTAGACATTTGGTAATGTTTGGAGACATCTTGGGTTGTCATCCCTGGGAAGCATGGAGGTTAACTATTGGTATCTCCTAAGATACTGATAAAAATTTGGGAAAAAGGCGTGGATTCCTCCAGCTAGAGAGTGTATGATGAGGTTAATGACATGTTCCCTAAACATTTTTTGTTTGCCTGAATCAAAATGACTGCCTATCCATGTGCGCATGCATGTATATATGTGTACATGTGTGCATGCACACACACATATTCATTTTCACTGTATTTCAATTCTTTATTTAATTTTATTCTTTTCAAGTTTGATCAGAAGACCCTACAACCAGTAAGTTGGTATTTTGAAAGAAAATTTATATTTGTCTCCATTTTCTTTGCAATCTTTCAACTTTGATCACATACCTACACTGTTTTTTTTTCAACTGATACATTTTTGGGTGACGTCAAAATTATATTCAGGAGCATGCTTTGGAGAGGAAAAATTTATTGTTCCCATTTTCAAGCATGCTGCAATCCTGAATCTACTCTTTACAAAGTTTCCATGTCAACTTGGATATTTGATGTCATCTAATTCTGTTTTTTTCTCTGTGTGTTTGGGTTATAATACATAACTCATGTCAACATCATGAGACTTAAAAAAAAGATAAGTTCTATAAATTGTAAAATATAGTGTAAAAGAGAGAGTGGCATATAACAAAACAGTAGGTACATAACAAAACAGTGGTAGTACACGATGATATCTTCAGTAAATACATATAAATGTTGTACCCAGTGTCACGTTTCAGTTGGTCTCATATCACCAATATTATTTTTGCTTTGTCCTCTTAGTTGTGTCTTACAAGGGCTGCATACAATCATTTAAGTCAGAGATAGAAATTCAAATGCCTGCAGAAGACAGGCAGCTATCACATAGGCATGATTCAGGCTGAGTGTGAACAGCGGGGAATCAGGGGTGTCTGCAATTGGAGAGTGCTTGTCCACTGCGAATAGGAGAAGACGGAGGAAAAGGAGGAGGAAGAGGAGGGAGGGAGAGAGGGAAGAGGAAGGGGAGGGAGGAAAAAGGAGGAGGGGGTGGAGGAGAGTAGGACTGGAAGGGAGGGCAGAGGAGGAGGGGGAGGGAGGGACGAGGAGGAGGGGGAGGGAG
>CAUYLG010076471.1:0-24974 GCA_963573385.1 Cacajao melanocephalus
CCTGTATGTGACTTTTTAAAAAGTCAAACCATACAGACAATGAAAAGCACAAAATGATAAGCAAAAACTCCCCTCCCACTCTCAACTCAGTTCTACTTGCTAGAAATAACCTCTCAGAAAAAAATTTTTTAATTGACTGAAGACTTCAATTCCACAGTATTCCAAATTAAAGTGCTGCATAATAGAGAAATGTTTTCTAAACTAACACCTCCATAAGCACAGGATGGATATAAATTATTAACACTCTCATGTATCTGGGTTTATAGACTAAGAAGTACAAAGGATCTCAAAGCTCTGCCAAGTCTCCTTCATTTCACTCAAACAGAAGGACCTGTTAATATCTCAGGACTTAAGAGCTAGACTCAGACCAGAAGGCAGAGAACTTAACTGACTATTGCTTTCACTTTAACACCCATGTCATGGAGCTAGAGGTGCTCAGAGCTACCCCCGAAATGCTTGGCCCTCATCCTAATCTCCAGACAATAAGTTCCCTCCTTTTCTCTCCCTTTAGGAAGAAGACAAGCCTACTCTATACGTGTTCAATGCTGTAACCCAAGACACGATGCCAATTATGGAGAGCATTTCCCTTCTTGACAAAAAAGTGTCTGATCTGAGAACACTGGTAACTCTGAGATGTGGTCTCCCCGTGAGTGTCTACTGTCTCCGAACCCCAAAGGGACTGGAGATGTATGATTGCAACACGCTCAAGGACTACCAGACTGATATTGGTACTGCTCAGTATATTTGATATCAGCTACCATTCAGCACTAGGAGATTTTGCAGCTTTTCAAGAGAAAATGGAAATCTAGATGTTCATACATAATCTGTTAACTTTATTTACATATCCACTTTAAAACAGTTACTACATTTACATGGTTTAAATACCAGAAGTGGAAAAGGATGTGTAGTGGTAAGCCTCCCTCCCTCTCCTGGCCCTCCAAGCACTTAGTTCCCTCCCCATGGGCAACCATTATTGTTTTGAAGATTTACAATCAAAAGTATTTCCAAATTAAATCTCAACAAATGAAGGCATTATTTCTAATGGAAATATCTGTAAGTTCGGTGTAGACATGAATGATCAACATTTTATTCTTGTGTCTAGGTCTACAGACTAAGACATAAGGAGGGTCTCATAGGTGTGTCAAGTTTTATTCTCAAAACAGATTCATTAATATCCTCAAGGGGGAAAAGCAAAACTTAGACCACTTCATCTTTTTCTCTTTCAAAATACACTTCAAGCATGTATAAATGCAAGTTGAAGTACATATTCCCCCCATTTTTTTTTTTTTTTTTTTTTTAGACGGAGTCTCTCCCACTTGCCAGGCTGGAGTGCAGCGGTATAATCTCGGCTCACTGCAACCTCTGCCTCCTGGGTTCAATCAATTCTCCTGCCTCAGCCTCCCAAGTAGCTGGGACTACAGGCATGTGCCACCATGCCCAGCTCATTTTTGTATTTTTAGTAGAGATGGGATTTTGCCATGTTGGCCAGGGTGGTATCCATCTTTGTGATCTGCCCACCTTGGCCTCCCAAAGTGCTGGGACTACAGATGTGAGCCACCACACCTGGCCCTCTTTTTCCATTTTTAAATGCAAGGTAGCATATGATACATGCTATTCTGAATACTGCTTTGGGCAATTTTATCTTTAAAATGTCGCTGCTTATGTTAAAATAATCTTTTTCCCAATGTGACACAATGCTGTACTGGCTGAAAATCTGCCTTAGTGGAATGGCATTTATCCCTGATAAAAATTACAACCTCTCTTTACATACTATACCTTGGCTGGGCATAGTGACTAGTGATTCATCTGTAATGCTAGCACTTTTGGAGGCTGAGGGAGGGGGATCACTTGAGCTCATTAGTTCAAGACCAGCCTAGGCAACATAGTGAGACCCTCATCTCTACAAAAAATAAAAAAATGGCCGGGTGTGGTGGTGCACACCTGTAGTCCCAGCTTCTTGGGAAGCTGAGGTGGGAGACTCACTTGGGCCAGGAGGTTAAGGCTGCAGTGAGCTGTGATCACACCACTGCACCCCAGCCTGGGTGACACCGAGACCCTGTCTCAAAAAAAAAAAAAAAAATCTGTACTTCCAGGTAATGTCTGCTGTAGCCAAACATCAATTTAAAAAGGCTTTCAGATTTGTTTTAAGCATGCTAAAAAATGGTTCAACAATACTGAGATTAACATGGCCCCTACGTAATGATGACATACAAGTTCATGAAGTATTTCATGTTCTTTTAAATGGTTGGAACCTTATAGAAATTATTACTTGAAGTAAATAAATCCTTGCTGACAATCAGCACATCCTTAGGTAACACTGTGTTACAACATTGCAATGAAATTTGAGTTCTCCCAACATATACATAGGGCTTTGTAGGTGTCCTTAGTTAAGCAGTTTTGCTTTATACAACTGCTAAATTTGCATTTATTGATACTTCTACTGTTATATTTGCTTGGCATTACTCTTTCCTGTTATTTTAAATTAATGCTCTCAAAACTTTGACATAATTTTTTTTCCTTGTTTTTGATCAGGGGAAGTGAAGTTCTACAATTCATCCTCAGAGTACTTTGCTATAATGCATACATCTGCTCTGCATGCTTGCAGGAGGGCGAGCCCTGCTTAGAACATGATGAGGGCTTACATAAGGAAGGGCACACAGTGGCATTTGTTCCCAAGCAACTGATAATCTAGTTATTTAATGAAGTACCACAGGATTAAACAAAACTAGAATAAACTCTGGATGACTATTCTTCAGGCCTATACTGCTCAGATTATGTGATGTGTTAAGCTGGAAGATACTTTGAATTGACCCAACCCCAACTTTTACAGATTTGAAAAAAAAAACAAATCTTCTGAATGATTAAATGAATTGCTCAGTGTGTGTCAAGGACAGCATACCTACTCCTTAAAATTACCCTCTGGGAGTAGGAACTTTAGGAAATGAGAGTGTTCAGATATAAGGTTAAGGGTCTGAGCATGACCTGAGTAGGCTGCTTTGGCCACCATGAGAACACAGAGCATCAGAGGAGAGGCAAGGAAAGAAGGACCTCAAAGGGAAGGGAAGAAGGGCCCTTTGGCCTCCTTCACATGCTTCATACCTTTGCCTAAAGCATAACTAATATCCCTTAAGCAGCCAGCTCACCTTTTTTTAAACTAGAAGGTAAAAGAGTCCTTGATCAGCTTTTCTTAAAGGATTTCTCTTTCTAGTCAACAAGTCGTCCCTGCTGCTATCAGTAGTTGAAGCTTGGCCCCTTTTCCAAAGGCAGTGGAAAATCAGAAGTGTTTAGAGAAGCAGTCAAGTCCAGGTTGAAAATCAAAGATTTAAGTAGCTCAATTAATCACTGCACATACTAGCTTACACAAATATTTACAAAGCTGCCTCCATATTCTGGGTGTTTACAGTAAAGTGATAGAAATGAGACATGTATTCACACTCAGTTAAAATGCAGTAAGTCAGCTCAAAGCAGGCTGAAGGCAGGTAGGGAAGGCATTCTGGAGAATATGTGGCTGGAGCACACAAAAATGTGGGAACTATGGATCATTTGAGAGGAGGAAGGGAAGACAGTCCAGGCTTCCAGGCCAGGAGAAAAGCACGAGTCACAGGTTCATGAGCATGGGCTTATCCCAGGGAAGGACAGAAAGCAGGAGACTGTTCTGGAGAGTGAAGGAGCTTTGCTGAGAGCACTAGGAAACACAACTGAGGGCAGGAGAAGGAGGGTCTTAAGGTGAGGGGACAGAGCACAGGTTTGCTGTGGCTGTAGCCGGAGCTATGCACCTTCTAAACAGGAATGTTTTAAGTGAGGTTTAATCTGGTAGCAAGCAATATGAAATATAGAAAGGAGTGAGGAAAGCCTGCAGGGAGGGTGGTACACTAACTGGCATGTTTGATAATCCCAGTATTAATTAATTCCACCAGCAATGGAAGAGACAAATCTGAGAAACACAGAAGACAGAACAGGACAGAACATCATGCTAGATCACTTTTTTTTTTTTTTTTTGAGACAGGGTCTCACTCTATCACCCAGGCTGGAGTGCAATGGCACAACCTCAGCTCACTGCAAACGCTGCCTCCTGGATCCAAGCGATTCTCCCACCTCAGCCTCCCAAGTAGCTGGGACTAAAGGCATATCCCACCATGCCTGGCTAATTTTGTTTTTTTTTTGAGATGGGGTCTAGCTCTGTTGCCCAGGCTGGAGTACAGTGGCGTGATCTTGGCTCACTCCAACCTCCACCTCCCAGGTTCAAGCAGTTCTCCTGCTTCAGCCTCTCGAGTAGCTGAGATTACAGCCACTCACCACCAAGCACAGCTAATCTTTGTGTTTTTCGTAGAGATGGGGTTTCACCATGTTGGCCAGGCTGGTCTCGAACTCCTGACCTCAGGATCTACCTGCCTCAGCCTCCCAAAGTGCTGGGATTACAAGCATGAGCCGCCACACCCAGCCAATTTTTTAAAATTTCTTTTTAATAGAAACAGGGTTTCACCATGTTGGCCACACTGGTCTCAGACTCCTGACCTCGAGTGAGGAGTTTCACCTTGTCCTCTTAAAGTGCTGGGATTTCAGGCATGAGCCATCGTGCCTGACCCTAGATCACATTTAAGTAGAGGAAAGAACCAAAGCTCTCACACTAGGACAGTGGTGGGGAAATTGAGGAAAGGAGCTATGTTCTGGGTTTTAAGCTTTCAATATGAGGAAACTCAGAGAGTACTTTTTAAAATAAAGTTACTCAGCTGGTCAGTTAGTGGCAAAGCTATAAGTACACCTGAAGTCTTCTAATTCTCCTTCACTACTAACAAGGAGCTAGTGCTTGAGTGATAGGTTGGGTTAGCAGATACTGATTATGCCCATGTGGGTGGAGGTCGAGCCAGGTGAGGAGTGCA
Source organism: Cacajao melanocephalus (assembly GCA_963573385.1). NCBI lineage: Eukaryota > Metazoa > Chordata > Mammalia > Primates > Pitheciidae > Cacajao > Cacajao melanocephalus. The sequence goes on from CAUYLG010076471.1 coordinate 4,881, forward strand.
TTCTTCAGAGAGTAAATATAGAGAGGAACGTATCAAGGGTCAATGGTTGGCACTCAGGACATGCTAAGGTCAGAGCAAACACAAAGAAGAGTCAGAAAACAAGGCATGGAAAGCTGTCACAGTCAAGAGAACTGGAACTCTGTATTGTAACAGATGATGAGACTGTTTTCAAGATGCTGGTAAAAGTCCAAAGACAATTCTTAGAAAAAATAGCTTTGGATTTGGATTTGGTGGGCTCAGAGAGAGCAGTTTTAATAAAGGAGATGGAGAAAGATTTCAGGGATTAAGAAGATAAGTAATGAGGGGATAAGGAGATTCTGGTGGTAGAACATATAATGACTAACTTATGAATCTATCATACTGAATATATCAATATGTATGATTTTGTGACTTGAGGCTTAGTGGCACATCACATAGGTCCAATACACACATATACATGCACACACACACACACATCCACCCCTTGTCTTATATCAACCTATATGGTACCAGATATTCATTTTAGCCCTGCTTCTAGCTCTGAAATCTCTGCCCTGGCCTTTGCTTTCTTCTTGCTGATCTACATGCTTATCTGCTTGTTATTTTGTTTATATTTCACATATATTCATAAACTGGCATTCATCCTTTTTGCAACAAGGAGTACTTAAACAAATGAGTGAACGAATTAATGCCTTTTCTTTACAGATTATACCAATTGGTACTCTTCACTATAAATGCCTCATGGGATATATTCATGGCTGCCTGGGCACATTGCTTCTGAGAAACCATTCAGGAGCAGGGTTGTGTCGGCTCAGATCCTGAAATCTCAGCTGGCTCCAGGGTCTTTTTACCAACCTTTAGGCCCATGGAGACCTAAGGTGCCATTTTAATTCCTTTTATTGATGAGAAAACTGAGGTTTGGAAAAGTTAAGTGATCTGATCAAGGTCACACTGCTAATAAATTGTAATCATACACCCAGGATTGGGTTCTTTCCAGCAATTTATACTGCCAAACCAGTATGCCTTTATTGATACCCTGATCAATGTTTTATTTTGTTTCCTCCATCGGAGGAAGCTCAAAACAGAGAAACAACTTTCCATATTCAGGAAGAAAAAGTCCAAATCAGATAGGTATACATTGACTCTTGGGGTATGAATGAGGAATCCAGAAACTTGGGAGTCAGAGGCCACATGTGGAGAGGTTGAGGATGATTGCCTAAATAGGCACTGTTGCTCCCATCTGCTGTCCTATGTGGCCTGGACATAGTAGATATGTTTGCAAGCACAGAATGGGCAGATCCAGGTTTTATAAAGTTAATACAATTTTGTGGGTCCTCTTTTAAAAAATTCAAAACTAAGACAAGAGAATTAGAAGGCTCCGTAGAAGGCAGTGAGGGGCCCTAAAGCTTATTAGTTTTCCTCTCTCTTCAGTAATAGGTTTTAGTTGCATTTTTTTTTTGGAACAACATAGCATTTTTCAAGTAAATTTCTATTTCCCAACAGAATTCCTAGCTTATAAAGGAATTTAATATCTGGCAAAGAAGGCATTACAAAGCAACAGGGGTGAAAGGATTATTCAATAAACAGTACTGGCTGACTTGTTCAGAAATTCTCTGGATATTCAAAAGTTGAGCATTATTGGGACTGTTTCATTGCATGGAGCTGAACTGATGGTTATAACACCTGTAATATTTGCTACTAGACAAGGAATTAAAGTGAAACAAAATATAGGACTTGATGGAGGTGCCCCACCAAAGTTAAGAAGATTTAAATCGTACAGCCTTCTCTGTAGTTTTCAGAATCAGGTCTCATTCACCAGTAGGCAGGCTGGGCTAGAGACAGCTGAGACTCTGAGGGTAGGCAAACCTCCAGAGAACAGGTAGGCCAGGAAAATCCCATCTATAGACATTTAGCAGGGGGAGGTTAGCTTCAAATAAGGCTTTCTGGTGGAAGTGCTGGAATAGGCAGGTCAGTCTGCAACTGTCAGTTGGTAAGGCCAAGGAAGACAGAGGGTGACCCTCAGGGAGATCCAGCAGGGACCTGGTGAGTGAACCATAGCACCAAGGTAGTGAATGAATGAATGAATGCATGACACAAGAGGCAGGAAACTAGATAACTGATGTTGACATCAGAAGGTCTGACAACATGTGACAGAAATCTAACCCTAGAGATTAGGGTTCAGAGTAGGAAATTGAGAAATGGAACCTTAATCCTAAAACCCAAAAGATGGGGTAGAATATTGGGATTCACAATGTAGGGCACAAAGTGAGGACTTGCTTAGGAGAAGTGACTAGAATATCTGACCAACAGAAGTGACTAGAATATCTGACCAGGAAGAACAGGAACACCAACTTCCTACCCACCCTCTGAGTCACTACATCTTTTTTTTAGTTTTTGTAGAGATGGGGTCTCGCTGTGTTGCTCAGGCTGGTAAACTCCTGGCCTCAAATGATCTTCCTGCCCAAAGGTCTGGAATACAGGTGTGAGCCACTGCACTGGGCCCCTGGCCTAAATCTTAATAAATTCCCTCCTACTGGAATTAAGGTTGTTCTCTGGAGCTGGGGCTGGCTGGTCCTTCAAATGGAGACTGTGTAGCCTCAGCTGTGGAGGACTGAGGAGGCTGGGGTATGGGATCAGGCTAAAGCTTTCTACTGCTCATTTGGGAGTGATTTTCACAATCAACTAAAAACATAAATCATTTCATCAGTAGATAAAATAAACGCACTTGGAGTGGTGTTTAAAGTCCTTCGTTTTCAGTGTATGAGAATTAAACATTTTATGAGAAAGTTTAAGTATAGCAAGAAGCTTTAGAGAAAATTAATCTATATTGTAGCAAGTATGGTCCATATTTTAGAAAATGTTTATCAAGATATTTCTACAGAATAGTTGCAGAACTACTATTTTATGTTTACAGGGTAATTCCAGAATTCTCCAGCAAGAAGAGTAAACTCTCCTAGCAGAGACCCAGGTTATGAGGATTGAGGCAGGTAAGGGGGATGAGGGTAGTAACGCAGGTCAGGCTCTGAGAGTAAACAAGTATGCAAATATGAATCAACTCACAAAGTCCAAGGTCAAGAAATCCAAACCAGAGTAAGGAGTAGCAGAGGAAGAGCCCTATTTCAAGATTACAGGGTATAACATAGAATGTCCAGTAAGGAAGGAACTGGCAGGGAGATATCCTTTGTTGTGTGCGTGTAGAGAGGAGACAAGAAGGAAAAGAGAGGGGAAGCAGAAAGGAAAGAAAAACACAACTGAAAGGAGGAGACTCTCTAGGCATTAGAAAGAATCCTAAAGACAGCTGGGTGCAGTGGCTCATGCCTCTAATGCCTGCACTTTGGGAGGCCGACATGACGGGTGGATCACCTGAGGTCAAGAGTTTGAGACCAGCCTGGCCAACATGGTGAAACTCCATCTCTACTACAAATACAAAAATTAGCTGGGTGTGGTAGCACATGCCTGTAATACCAGCTACTTGGGAGGCTAAGGCAGGAAAATCGTTTGAACCCTGGAGGCGGAGATTGCAGTGAACTGAGATTATACTAAAGTTAAAATCATGGGATATAAAGTAACGAAGGGGAGGAGGTAGTGATGGCAGAGATTGCTTTAGCTATGGTTGAAGTGAAAGCTAAATTAAAAGGACCCAGTCCTGTGAAAATCTAGATGAAAATCTTTTTTTTTTTTCCTTTTGAGATGGAGTTTCGCTCTTGTTGCCCAGGCTGGAGTGCAATGGTACGACCTCGGCTCACTGCAACCTCTGCCTCCTGGGTTCAAGTGATTCTCCTGCCTCGGCCTCCCAAGTAACTGAGATTACAGTGCCCAGCACCATGCCCAGCTAATTTTTTTGTATTTTTAGTAGAGACAGGGTTTCACCATGTTGGCCAGGCTGGTCTTGAACTCCTGACCTCAGGTGATCCACCTGCCTCGGCCTCCCAAAGTGCTGGGATTACAGGCATGAGCCACTGCACCTGTCCGATGAAGACCCTTTCAAGCAAAAAATTGTAAGTCACTAGGTCCTGAGATGGGAGTAGACTTGGTGTAAGGACAGGTGAAAGGTCAAGGTGGCAGTAATAAATGAATAAGGCAGAGTGAACAGAGGTAAGAGAGCTAGGTTGAACCACATAGGGAGAAGACTGGGTTTAATCTCCAGGGGAATGTGTGTAGAGTGAGAAGAGTGGAAGGCTGAGGAAAGATTTCCGGAAAACACCAGCCTGAAGGATAAAGGGGATGTGGTATCACAGAAAGGGTAGACTTTTGAAGAGCTAGTGATAAGCTCTCCAGCAGTGAATTACTTTTATGTTTGTAACAGAGAAGAGCTCTTGTTTCATAAAGGATAGAACAAGCAAATCAGCTGGTAAGCATCATTCTACTCCCTCACAGCCCACTCAGGCTTATGGCCCCAGAAGACTGTTTGTCCTGCCACAGGTTCCTTAGTTTCCTCTCCCAATAAAACGGCTTTAGTTTACATTGTAATGTAGACAGCTGCACTGAATCAATTTCTACAAGATTGTTTTAAGATAGCTACAAAAAAAATTTCAGTGCTATATGCAATCATTGAGCAGATGAGAAAATGGTAATGCACAGATGCTAAACAGTTTTTCCAAGCCAATAAAGATCTATGCTAAAAATAGCATCCCTGTCTCCTTGTTCCAAGGTTATTTTTCATTTTGCATCTAGCTCATGCTTTTGTTTGGGAAAGCTATCATTAGAAGTTTTACCGATTGCCAAACCACACTGCTGGACTGGAACCATAAACCACTTCTCTTAATCCACAGGCACAACACTTCGTTTGGACGTCTGGGATGGATGGAAGGAATTTCTGATGGGTTGTCTACTTGGACAAAAACTTAAAGTCCAACACTATTTATCAAAAGAAGGACCAGTACTCAAGTATGAGAGATTAATGTTAAATTAACTTAGCAAGTGCTGTAATTTTTTACTAAACTTCCATCAGACCTTGAGCCTGCAATTAACTGTACAGCTGGGGTACTGCTCTATGCCAATTCCACTTAGCATGTCTCAACCAAATATTATTATTGACATATTTGCTGGAACAAAACAGCAGGGATGCCATCAGGACTCATAGTCTTGTGATTCAGGTCGACTTTCCTCAGGAAATACTAACTGCAGTTAACCATTGAACAATGCAGGGGATGCCAACTCCCCACACAGTTAAAAATTCACACATAACTTTTGACTTCCCCAAAACTTAGCTACTAATAGCCTACCATTGACCAGAAGCCTTACTGATAACACAGTCAATTAACACATTATGTATGTTATATGTATTATATACCATATTCTTACAATAAATTAAGCTAAGAAAAGAAAACATTAAGAAAATCATAAGGAAGAGAAAATGTATTTCCTAGTCATTAAGTGGATGTGGATCATTATGAAGGTCTTCAATCTTCACGTTGAATAAGGCTGAGGAGGAGAAAGAGGAGAAGGTTTGTCTTCTGTCTCACGTGTGGTAGAGGTGGAAGAAAATTCACAAACTGAATCCCCACGGTTCAAATTCATGTTGTTCAAAGGTAAACTGTGATTAAATGGGTGACTTCAATTTGGTTTAGATATGAGACTTTCAGCAACATTTTTAAAGGCTATCAGAATAAATACGGACAATCCCCAACTTATGATGGTTCAAACTTAGATTTTTCAACTTACAATGGTGTAAAAGTGATATTCATTCAGTAGAGACCAAACTTGCAGTGCGCATACAACCATTGTTTTTCATTTTCAGTACAGCATTCAATAAATTACATGACATATTCAAAACTTTATTATAAAATAGGCTTTGTGTTAGATGATTTTGCCCAACTGTAGGCTAATTAAGGTAGGCTAGACTAAGATTTGATGTTTAGGAGATGAGGTGTATTAAGTGCATTTTAGACTTATGATACTTTCAACACATGATGGTTTGTATCAATCAAAGGACATCTGTATCTTGGCACTTTCACATTCAGTTATTCTTTAAGAAAACATTTGTTAATTGGCTGAAAACACTGGCCATATATTCCTAAGCTCACATGTAATTTTTCAAACTGCATTTATTAACAGCATTTGCACTTTTGCCATACGTAAAGCGTAACGGCTATGACTGGGACATTGGAGGAGGGTAGGTTCAGAGAGGCAGGTAGTCATTTTAATGTGTTAATACAGCCATCAGCTTCTCAAATACATAAATGGCACTAATCTGTAGGTTTAATAGTATTTTAGAATAGTGCCCCTTAGTGGGTGATTTAATCATGTTTTGCAGAAGCCAATGCACGGGAAGATCTAAGGGCTCTGTGAAGTGATGGATTAGAAGAGCAGCTTTTACAGTTTTGTAAAATATTCAAATATTTTACATTGATTTCTAGTGTGGGATAGTGATATTTCTTTTTCCATGTTCTGCATCCAAAGAAATAGCTGTGTTGCTTTGTTACTTTTAACAGTGTATACTTTAGTCAATAATAGTTTAATACTTTGTGGCAGACACTGTGTTATATTTATTACCTCATTTTATGCTTATAACAATTTGATGAGGTGGACACTTTTTAATCTTATTTTACAGATGAGGAAACTAAGATCAGAAAACCTGCCCCATGTTGTCTGGGTGCAGTGGCTCACACCTGTAATCCCAGCACTTTGGGAGGCCAAGGTGGACAGATCACTTGAGGTCAGGAGCTCCAGACCAGCTTGGCCAACATAGCAAAACCCCTATATCTACTAAAAACACAAAAATTAGCTGGGTGTGGTGGCTCGCACCTGTAATTCCAGCTACTGAGGACGCTGAGGCAGGAGGTGGAGGTTGCAATGAGCTGAGATTGTGCCACTGCACTCCAGCCTGAGCACCAGAGCAAGACTTTTCCTGCGGGGGACAGAGGCAAGGAAACCTGCCCCATGTCATACAAATAGCAAGGGCAGAACTGGGTATTGAATAGTAACAATTTGACTATAGTGTTCATGTGTTTGACCATCTACACTTGTTTTCATCTTTAAATAAAATCTAAGAGCTCAGAGAATGTAAATGGTCAGACTTAAAAGCTCTTTTTATTTCCCCGTGCTTGATATTTGTTCTGAGGATTTAATTTTTATAAGAAAGATGACCACTTCAAGGAAACTATTTACATATGCGTAGTAGGATGTGTATAAGCAGAACCTGTGCAATTTAACCTGTCTATCACTCTATCTGCCTTTTCTAAAAACATTTTAAGCTAAAAGTTAGAAGAAATAAACATTTAACTAGAATATTTCATGAGTATTTAGTGTAACTACTTTTGTCTGTTTGCTGATTTTCTAACCACCCCCTCCCCACTTGTTTCACTCATTTAGGTATCAGAAAAGGGTAGCCCTGTACATTGCTGCTTTTTGCGGGTACATTGAACTCACTGAATGGGCCCTGAAGCAGGGCGTGCAGCCCCACGAGGCAGTCGGTGTTCACCCCTATCGAGCATGGTGCCATGAAGCCCTTCATGCAGATGTCTCTAAATGCCCCATTCATGCAGCCGCAGAAGCAGGCCAACTGTTGATTCTGAAGGCTTTTGTTAACTGCAGCGTGCTGTGCCTGGAATGCAAAAATGCAGCAGGACAAACTCCTCTGACCATTGTGTTCAAACACAAGCATAAAGACTGTGTATTATATTTGCTGAGCAAAATGTGGTCCACAGTTTCTTTTCTGAAAATTTCAATCCCAATGAGGATTTATATTAAAATAAAACAATGGATCCTCAGAGCTCAGAGTCACAGTCTTCATAAAAGCCAGTTTTGTGGAGCAAGAGTCTTCGGAGCAAAAGTTGGAGACACTGTGATGGTGGATGGTTTCACCAAGCCAAAAATGACCTCCAAGAGCTGGCATAAGGCTGGGAACAGGGACTCACAAAGCATCTCGCTCAAGCTACCATCCCTCAGCAAACAAACTGCAAGCAGCAAACCTGTCAATCCTTTGGCAATTTCACAGTCGGACACAAGAATACAAGCCCTCAAATTTCATGCACTTGTGAATGCAAGTACATTCTCTGAATTACAAAAACATCAACAACAAAACCAGAAAAAAATTGCTGCCATAGCTAGTAAAAAAGAACAGCTCATAAAAAACACATATCTTCCCCAAGTCCCCCTCCCACCAGTTTCAAGAGTGGGATATTCACATCCATCGTTTTTCTATGCAACACCCAGTGCTGACTTTTTACTGAAGTCCTCCTTTGCATCTTTCTCAGAGCACAGTGGAAAGACTCCAAGGGAGAATGCAATCTACTGCTTAGCTGTGGCAAGGTAATGTTCTCTCCTTAAACATACAAAGGGAAACCTTTCATAAGGCAGGTCCAGGGTAAGGAATGATCCATAATGCCCTACTATGCCACTGAAAGTAATACAAGTTGTTTCAATGCATCAATACCCAGCTTCAGGAACCTCATCAGCCTCATGACTAGGACAAAATGAACTAATATTACTAACCAATCCAATGTGTGCAGTACTTTATTCCTCAAACTTTCAGGAGAGAAAGAAACACAGTAGAAAGATTGTATCAATTAGCAAGGTCCCTTGCTGCTGCTGCTGTTGTTGTTGTTGCTGCTGTTTTTCTTTTTTCTTTTTGTTTGAGGCAGGGTCTCACTCTGTTGCCCAGGCTGGAGTGCAGTGGTGCTATCATGGCTCACTGCATCCTCGAATTCCTAGGCTCAAGTAATTCTCCCACCTCAGCCTTCCAAGTAGCTGGGACTACAGGCACATGCCACTATACCTGGTTGATTTTTTTGTGTGTGTAGAGATGGGGACTCACCATGTTGCCCAGGCTGGTCTCAAACTCCTGGGCTCAAGCCATCCTCCCACCTTGGCCTCCCAAAGCACTGGGATTATAGGCATGAACCACTGTGCCTAGCCTACTACTGTTTCTTCTTCTTTTCCCTCCTCCTCCTCTTCTTTCTCTTCCTCTTTTTCTTCTAAGGCTAATGAAAAATTAATTGTAATTAGAGGGTAAAAAGAGAAAACTGAAATATGGGAGGGAGGCATCAAATATCTCATAGAAGACTAGATGGCAATGAAAATGGGAGGAAAGAAAGGAACACTTCAATAACAAATTGAATGATAAGGACTTGAATTGACTTACTAGGCAAGATACACAGGTGGGGTGAGATCTATATTGAACAGGGTGCTAGAATTGACATTAATATTTACAGTGAGTTAAAAGGTAATCCATAGTACATCTAAAGAGATAAAAAAAATTGTATCAGAACTAGATATTTCAGGTACACAACTCTCTGATTGGAGCTCAGATCCCATCCATTACTTATGAGGTATTATTTGATGTAAATATTATAGTTAGAAATATAGATTTATGAGTGACTTTTCCCCTTAATATAATAAGAAGGAAAGAAAAAACAAGGCTACATTGTTTTACTTGCTTTTCTGTACTGGTCTTTAGCTCAGCTCAACTTTATTTCAGTTAGGTTGTTGCCACCTTGTGGTGAGAGTAATTTGGGCTATAAAATGCAAAGTTCAATATCCAATAGAGTGAGGTTTACAATACAGGAAGACACTTTATAGCTTAATAGTCTCAATCTTTGTAATTTGTGAGATATCTCTGACTAGAATGTATAAAAAGAGATCATCAAAAATTCTAGAAATGTACTAGGAAAATTATTAATTGAAAAAACAACATAGTCCAGCTTAAAATAAGGCTGCAAACAAGAAAGGAAATATTGATTTGTTTTATCTACAGATACATACTAAAAATGAGTTTATTTTCCAAACATTCAATAAGTGTTTACTATAGCACAGTGCTGTGCCCAGCAGAATAGAAATGTGCATGAAAAGCATCTGTTTTTAACGGGTGTGTGTGTGTGTGTGTGTGTGTGCATGCGTGTGTGTGTGGCTTTAGATGAGAAAAGCTGATGGTGTCTGTTGTGTAGAGTGCTTTCTTGGGGAGGAATTGAGTTATGAAATATATAATAAAATCCGTAAAGATCACTAATCTCACATATATGGCTTGTTGAATTTTTATGTTTTCATATATCCATGTAAGCACTACTCATATCAGAAGCAAACTAGTTCCAGCACCCAAAAATTTTCCTTCATGCCCCTTGCCAGTCAATGATCCTTCCTGGATGTAACTATATTATTCTCATATCTATCACTGAAGATTAGTTTAGCCTATTCTTGAACCTCAAATAAAGGGCACATATGGCAAATACCTTTTATATTTTGCTTTTTTGTTCAACACATTGCCTGTAAGATTCATCAATGTTTTTGCATGTATTGGTAGTTCTTATTTCTATGTAGTATTCCTTTTTATGCAGTATTCCATATCTAATTTATTTATCTATTTTCCTATTGATAGAAATTTAGATTGTTTCTAATTTAGGGTCTATTTTAAATAAAAATCCATGATTATTCTTACATATGAGGTTTGGTGGACATTTGCGTTCACTTCTCTTGACTCCATACCAGAAATAGAATTGCTGGGTCATAGGATAAATTTGTTTAGCTTTAGTAAACATTTCTAAACATTTTTAAAAAGAGACTACCAGTGTGCTGTTTCTTTTGTAGCTATATTTCATAAGGATTAGCGTTATTAAGGAGTGGCAATTTCAAGATCAAGAAAGAAATTGCTAGAGAAGACATTTTGTTAAAGAAAGGGTTATTCTGTGAAGGAAAGAAAGGAAAGAGAGAGAGGAAAGAAAGAGAAAGAGAGAAAGGAAAGAAGGAAGGAAGGAAGGGAAGGAGGGAGGGAGGGAGAGAGGGAGGGAGGGAAGAAAAGGGTTAGTGCAGAAGGGAGACCCATGGGGGAGTGGTGGTCAGTCTGACTGCACACGTACTGTGGCAGTGTTACTCCTAGCAAATCCTCTGTCCATTTCTCTTTTCCCAATATTTTTCTCTTTCCTGCATTCACACCCTCCACTTCCCATCTGTTTCTGCCCCCTTTCCATGGCATCTTTCCCAGGACCTGTTCCACCTTCCTTTTTTGGTGTGCTGTGGAAAGGAAGAGGAGATATACAACCTCATGCCCTTGCAGTCCTCTTAATCTAGTTCAAGTTCCTTAGAGAAGTCACAAAAGCACTTATGTCTACCTGAAGTAGACAGCAGGCAGGCAGTCAGGTGGTTTGAGCACTCCTCTAAATGACCAGTGCAGCTCTTGTACCACAAAGACACAAACATGAGGAATGGATGTACACTATTTTGAATGGCTACATGCACTAAGCTAGTATCATAGCCAGGAAATGGGGAAGAACCTAACATAATCCTTCATGATGCTGACCCAGGGATCAGGTGGGTAAAGTGACCATCAGATGTTCCTGTTCTGTAGGAAGAGGAGTCTCCCAAACCAGACAAGTCACCTGGCATCATGTGAAAGTACTTGTTGGACAACATGTCATTCAGGAACTCTACCCTTAGATTCATAAAACTAAACCTCTCAGGGCCAACTCCAAGATGGCATTGATGCATTTGGCATATAATCAAGTGCTAATATGGGTTTGGGTTGGTGAGTGCATGTGGCTAGTGTAGACAGGACAGTCATTGAGGCCAGAAGGTCACATAGAATATCATTCCTCAGCCTAGAAGGCAGTGTAGGCTTTACACAGGTCAAAGAATATCTGTAAGGTATGTCTAGAAAATAGCCTTCCTTATTGCTTATTGTCCAATTCCAAAGAGGTTTATGTGACCTGGGAGTCTAGTTAAGTAAAGATTCAAATGTAGGGGATTGATCCGAAAGGCTGAGAGTTTGAGTGGACTGAGAGTACATAATGATTTCAAATGCTATGGGCTTTGATGACCTTTAGTATTCTAGGTACAAGTACAGCTCTTCGTTTTTATTCTTTATTTTAAAAGGCATGTCTTGTATGTTTTAATCACTTTTTGTATCTCCAGCACATAGAATAGTGCTTGCCATAGAGTAAGTGCTCAATATGCACCTTTTTCTTAAGGTAAACAGTTTTTGAATGAATGTGGAAAAGCCAAGTTTCAAATGTCAGGGAGAGAATCAGGATAGGCTCTGAGCCTAGGAAGAGCTAGGATATGCATCAAAACAGGAGAGGACTTCAAATTAAGTCAGATGGGATACGAGGAAAGGCTAAAAGTGCCTGAGTGATTTCTTTAAGACTTAACACCTAATTTTATGGGCATCATGGATGGGTTAACCCAGTTTAGAGAGCCCAGAAAGACAGCCATTGAGGTAAAGGAAGAAGTTAATTCAGAACAAAGAAGTTGAATCAGGCAGACATGGACCTGGTTCAAATGTTGGAAACTCTATGGTACTTTTATACCGGTTGTTCCTAATAGATTGAGTGAAAGCCTTTTAAAAATACCAGACTTTGCCAGACAACGTGGGTAGAAGTGAGGTAAAGGATCCAAGATAGTAACATGGTCAAAGGCACTGTTTTGTGAAAGAGCAAGCAAGAAATTTAGTTTTCAGGAAATTACGTGGATTTGCAAAAGGCACTGTAGGCAATAGGGAAAAACTGGCTACAGATAAGACTGGCAATATGAACTGCATCTACACTAAGAAGCATCTTGTGTGACCAAGTAGAGAGTTTGCTTCTTATTCCCCCTTCCATGGGGCAGGAGGTGGGTGGGAAGCTCACAGAAGTTCTTTTTCATGAAGTATGTTACATAATCAGTTTGGGTTTGTTTTTGAGACAAATCTGATAGAGATATATGGAAGACTCACTGGAAAGATGTGGAAAGACTATAGTAGAGTTAGGAACCTGCAATAAGAGAAATAAGACACAATAAAGACCTAGACTAGAACAATAGTAGTTAGGGAAAAAAGAAAAGGCCAAATAACAAGAGATATTTCTGGAGAATCATCTACAAAATTTGGTCACTGACTGGGTGTGGAGATAGAGAAAAAAGGAATTTAGTTTTGTTTCTAGATTGGGAGACGGTGAGATAGCAAAATCGAAGTGTTAGAACAAGGAAACAGAAGTGGGACAAGTTTAGGAAGAAGATATGTTAAATTAGAAGTGTCTATGGGATAAATATTTTTATTTGGCAAGTGGAGATATGCAACTTTTATGAAAAGGTCAAGATTTAGGAGTCATGGATAAGGGAATTGAAACAGTGAGTAAATGAGGACTCCTAGGATGAGGTTATAGAAAGAGAGAAGGACCAAGGATAGAATCTTGAAGGACTCCAACATTTAAGGGGATGTCAAACACCTCAGTATTAAATCACATTTGCATCCCACAAAGTAAGAATAGTTGTATTCAAATTTGCAAGACTTTATTGGTATGTAGCCAGAGAATAACTATCATATAACATTAAATTCCATTGCATTTTAGTTAAAGACTATCAAAATACCTAATATCTTTTCAACTAAAAAATCCTCATGTATGTTTGTAGGGGTAGAAAGTGGAGAAAAGAGAAGAGGCCAGGGAATATGTGATGTATAGAAATATCTAGAAAGGAGAGAGAAAAAGTTTTAACCCAGAGAATTCTACAATATTGAGTGGCTTTCTGTTTCTAGTTGTGGATTCTAAATTTTTAGTATTGCCTTGGGAAAATATCATTCCCACTGCATCACAGGGAACTTGTTTGAGAAAGATCCCTGTTTCTATTTCACATCTACCTATGTGACAAGATAAACTAGCCCTAGCTACAAAATCAACCTGAAGATTTCCATCCTTTTTCAGCTATGTATGCAGACAAGATCAGACCTCCTTATAAATTATACCTTGTTTTCTTGCAGTGCCTTCAAAGAGAAACGATGGCTTCAGCAGTTAGGAATAGCAAGAGTCCTGGCCAAAAAGAGCATTTCTAACTTGACTACCAGAGGAGGCCTAACAGCATGTGAAAACCCTCTAGAAACTGTGATTTGAAAAGCAGAACCTCAGTTTGGACAAAGACCTGATCAAACAGAATCTCCAGATCTAATGTTAACATCTTTAATAACAGTTCTAATGTTATCATCTCTAGTAACAGTTCTAATGCCACATAACTTTTAATAGGATGTTTAACCCCATGTTTTCTCGAACTTCATTACGCTAAGTGAAAATTTAGTACTTTTTTTGCATAAAGAATATGAGGAAGAATTCAGAAGAAACTGTGAATACTAGTTGCCCACAGGGTAGGGGAGCTGAGACAATGGAAAACAAGAAAGTGAGAATTTTTACAGTTCCTTTGTTTGTTTTGTTTCTTAAAAAAAAATGTGTTTTGGTTTTTTAAGCCATATGAATGTAGAACATATTTAAAAATAAACAAAAATTTTAAATTCTATATAAGGAAAGTTCTTAAGAAAGTTAACAAATACCAAAAAAAAGAAAAAAAAAAAGAAAGTTAACAAATATCATCTAGGTCTAATGCTGATCTCAGACATCTTTTGAACTTCTGCTATAACATTGCTTCCAATTAATCTTTTTAAATTGAGTTAAAATTTACATGCAGTGAATTGCATGAATCTTAAATGTAAGATTCAATGGATTTGAAAAATATACCAGTCAAAACATAGAACATTTTTGTTACCCCAGAAAGTTCCTTTAAGTTCCTAAGTCAATCCCAACTTCTATAGGTTACTGCTATTCTGATTTCTATCTCCTTAGATGAGATTTTCAAATCATTGGTATCATACAGTTGTTCACTTTTGTGTCTGGGTAATTTTGTTCAACTTAATCTTTTAAGATTCATTTACATTACTAAATGTATCAGTAGTACATTCCTTTTTTTTTTTTTGAGACAGAGCCTTACTCTGTCGTCCAGGCTGGAGTGCAGTGCCATGATCTCAGCTCACTGTAACCTCCACCTCCCGAGTTCAAACAATTCTCCTGCCACAGCCTCCTGAGTAGCTGGGATTACAAGCATGTGTCACCACACCCAGCTAATTTTTGTATTTTTAGTATTTTGTATTTTTAATTCCTGATCTCAAGTGATCTGCCTGCCTCGGCCTCCCAAAGTGCTGGGATTACAGGCATGAGCCACCATGTCCAGCCGTACATTCCTTGTTATTACTGAGTAGTATTCCATTATATGGATGCACCATAATGCATAGTGTATGAATTGTACAGATGTTTGGGTTGCCTCCAGTTTTGACATATGAATAAAGCTTTATGAACATTATTGTAAAAAGTATTTTTCTGGACATATGCTTTCATTTCTTTTGGGTAAATATCTAGGAGTAGAATTATTGAATAATAGGGTGAATGTACATTTAACATTATAAGAAACTACCTAAGAGTTCTCCAAAGTGATTTTATGATTTTTAACCTTTTGACTAGCAATGTACAAGAGTTCTGGCTTCACACACTTGGTGTCATCAGTGTTTTCTACCTTTAGTTATTCTATGGGGTTTGAAATGGCCAATCATTGTGGTTTAATTTGCATTTTCCTCAAGACTATGATGCTGGATGCCTTTTCATGTGCTTATTGGCCATTTGTATATATTCTTTTGTGAAGTATTAATGCAAGTCTCGGCCTATTTAAAAAATTGGGCTATCTTTTAATTATTGGTTTGCTGGAGATTTTTGTATTTATGATATAGGTTCTTCATCAGATATATAGATATAGATGTATAGTGGGTCTTTTTCCCAGTCTGTGGATCCCCTTTTCATTTTACTAATGATGTTTTTTGATAAACAAAAATGTTTTAAATTTGATGAATTAGAAGTTATGACTTTTTTCTTTTAGGGTTCATGCTTTTTATTTCCTCTAGAAGAACTCTGCCTGGCCAGATGCAATGGCTCATGCCTGTAATCCCAACACTTTAGAAGGCTGAGGTGGACGTATCACTTGAGGTCAGGAGTTTGACACCAGCCTGGCCAACATGATGAAAACCTGTCTCTACTAAAAGTACAAAAATTAGCCAGGCATGGTGGTGCACCCCTGTAATCCCAGCTTCTCAGGAGGCTGAGGCAGGAGAACCACTTGAACCTGGGAGGCAGAGGTTGCAGTGATCCAAGATCGTACCACAACACTCTAGCCTGGGTAACAGAGTGAGACTCCATCTCAAAAAAACAAAACAACAACAACAACAACAACAAAAAACCTCTGCCTACTCAAAAGTAATGAAGATGTTCTCTTATATTTTCTTCTAGAAGTTCAATAATTTTAGTCTTTATGTTAGGTTTATAATCTATCTCAAATTATTTGTGTGACTGATGTGTAGTTAGGGTTGGGATTAATTTTTGAAAACACTTTCCTTTTCCCCATTGACTTACTTTAGCATCTCTGTTGAAAATCAATTGGCAATATAGGTACAGATCTATTTCCAGACTTTCTGCTTTGTTCCATTGATCTATTTACTTTTCCTTATACTAATACTACATTGTCTTAACTACTATGTCTTAATTAGTCTTTAAATCAGGTAATATGAATCTTCCAACTTTGTTACTGTTTTTGTTTTGGCTATTTTTAGTCCTTCACATTTCCATATAAATTTTAAAATAAATTTGCCATTCTCTATTTTAAAAGCCTGCTGGGATTCTGATTGGGCACAACTGACATTTTAATAATATTAAATCTTATAACCCATGATGTATATTTCTGTATTTGTGGTATATGTCTCCATTTACTTAAGTCTTAATTCCTCTTAGCAAAGTTTTGTAATTTTTAGTGTACAGGTCTTGTAAATCTTCTGTTAAAGTTTTTTTCTAAATATTTTATATTTTTAAGGCAATTTACTGAGATGATTATAAGACAGATTTTGGTACAACAGTCAGATGCACCTAAAATCTAAGGCTTGTTTTAAAGAAAATACCTTTGAGTTCTCAGTTAGATATTATAAGGTTGGGGCACAAAGGTTAATACAAACACACACACATGCACATGCACACACATGCACGCACACACACACACACACGCACACATATAGATGATTCTATAGGGATGTTGTAAGGCAGCATGTGTATAGGTATTAGTTCACCATAGAGAAAACAAGAAATAATAGTGACTGGCAGGAGGCACAGCAGAGATTCTAGGGTGTTGTAACATTCTGTTTCCTGTTTTGGAGTAATAGGTGTGTTTAATTTGAGAAAATTCAACAAGGAATATTTTTTAAATCTGTACCCTTTTCTGTTTGCATTTTTATAATACAGTTATAAATTGTTTATACTTTTTATATATTTTTAATTTTTATACAAATTTATATTTTTTAATTTTTTATATAATTTTAAAATTTTTATATATTTTCAATAATTTTTATAATACAATTTTTAAATGAATTAAAATAATTTTTAAAAAATATCAGGAGCTAATTCATGCATTTGGTGCCAGCTTTAGAGTCATGAGAAGGTTGTTGGTGTGAGAGAGGCTTGTCACCATGTTATTGTCCTCTTGACAGTATAGTGAATTGAGCTGTAATTCCTTGCAGGGGGTGGTAATATTTTATGTATCATTGAAACACAGCCAAGGAAATACCCTGTGCAAGGATTCTGGGGCTAGAATACTTAAAAAGGAGAAAAAAATGGGAAAATATAAGAGAAAAAAAAGACATATGAGCTGGAGGGGAATAGAAAGATGCAGGGAGAATGTGAGAGGATGATTGATATAAGCCTTGTTCCCTACCAGCATTAATTGAAAAACATACTGAGTATTTATGCTTTGTTTACATTCACCCTGGAAGTAAGATAGCATGAACTGACATTAAGACTGTATATATTTATAATGTAAATGCAATTGTAGAGTATTAGTATTAACATGCACTGGCTAGCCTAAGACATTTATTCTCAGCCTGATTCTTACTGAAATTAGAGTTAATGTATATTCTCCATGCTTCTGTGTCATTTTGTTCATTCTTCAAGTATTGCTACTCATCACACTATATTAAAATTACTTCATTGTCTGTCTCCCTCACTTTTCTGATACCTCCTAGAGAACAAGGACATTGTTTTATTCCTCTCCAAACTGCCAAAGCACAGCATATCTTTTTACCTTTGAGGAATTGCTCAATAAATGTTTGTTGAATTAAATGAATGGCTTTTAAGATGATCCTGCACATGGAATTCTCAATTATTTATGAATTTATAGGAGCATGAAATCTGCTCCTATAAAATGTAAATGCTGCTGTTTGCTTAATTCTAATTTATTGTTTAATTTGATCACCAAAATCAATTTTTTAATGTGAATTTATTAGTTCATCTGAGCATCCTAACAACCCTGCATGGAACAGAAGGGCAGTATTAAAATACCAGTTTTACAGATGAAGAGGCTACACTTATAACATAAAAACAACTTATTAGAGATCATACAGGTAATGTCAGAGCCAGATTTGGAATCTAGAGTTTTGATTTTTCACTCAGGTAATTTTCTCTAAACAACTATACCACCTATGGCAACAGAAGGCATTCTATAAGTTATCCTGGGGAGTTTTAACTCCCGCTGGTTCTTTCTGGATATAACTTGGTTTCTTTTTTTTTTTTTTGATGGTGTCTCACTCCATCACCCAGGCTGGAGTGTAGTGACTCAAATCTTGGCTCACTGCAACCTTTGCCTCCCAGGTTCAAGCAATTCTCATGCCTTAGCCTACCAAGTAGCTGAGACCACAGGCATATGCTTGGCTAATTTTTGTATTTTTAGTAGTCATGGGGTTTCACCATGTTGACCAGGCTGGACCCAAACTTCTGGCCTCAAGTGATCCTCCCGCCTTGGCATCCCAA
Organism: Cacajao melanocephalus; assembly: GCA_963573385.1. NCBI lineage: Eukaryota > Metazoa > Chordata > Mammalia > Primates > Pitheciidae > Cacajao > Cacajao melanocephalus. The sequence continues at coordinate 23,420 of CAUYLG010076471.1, forward strand.
AGTGCTGGTTTTACAGGCACGAGCTACCGCACCCGGCCTAATTTGGTTCCTTGCCACCTTCTTTAGACAGCCCATTCTTCTTCTCCCTATTCTCACCTTCACCTCGCCTGTCCTCACTTCATTCCCTGAGATTACAGAAAAGAAAGGCTATTTCTTTTGCTTTTTTTTGAGACAAAGTCTTGATCCCCAGGCTGGAGTGCAGTGGCACGACCATGGCTCACTGCAACCTCCGCTTCCCAGGTTCAAGCGATTCTCCTGCCTCAGCCTCCCAAGTAGCTGGGACTACAGGCACATGCCACCATGCCCAGCTAATTTTTCGTATTTTTAGTAGAGATGGGGTGTCACAGTGTTAGCCGGGATAGTCTCGATCTCTTGAACTCATGATCTGCCCACCTCAGCCTCCCAAAGTGCTGGGATTACAGGTGTGAGCCACTGCATCCAGCTGAAGAAAGGCTATTTAATATTGGCATACTATTGTGTCTATCTGCAAATTCATTTCAGCATTCCTTATCCCATATATATGTACAGTTTTCAAATACCTCTTTTGAATCAGTTGAAACTGGTTTTTACTGTAATCTCACTAATTCTCTCATTAACTAGTTCAATGTATTCTTTGACATGTGTTCATTGTATACTTGTAGAAGAGTCATGATTTTACATTTTCTGAAAATTACTCTTTAATAATGGATGTTTTCTAAATAATGTATGAATAAAGGCATCTTAAGGGAATTATGCAATTTTTGCTGATCTGCAATTCACAGCCTAAAAAATTTTGTTCTCTCTGCAAATCGTACTTCAAGACCTAACTAATAAGTTCAAGGACCTGTCTTCTTGTGCCCCAGTGGAAGAAACAATTTCAGTCAGATGTGAAGGACAACATAGACACAAAGAAATGACTTGAAAAACTCTTCCAATGTTCCTTGAGCGACTCAGAATACAGAAAGAGTTGTCTCAAGCCTTAGATAGAAAAGACAGATATGAAGAGTCTCCTCCTCTTCCCCTCTCTTCCTTTATGCCCTCCATTTTCATGGGATTGAGATTTGAAGAATCCTATTCCTATCAATTGGCAACTTTATAGTCTCTTATATTCGAACCACAGCAGGTGAGAAGAGAGAGTTGGAAAAGAAACTAAATTATCACAGGCCCTAAACACTTTTTAAAAGACATTGCTCTGGGCCAGGCGTGGTGGCTCCTGCCTGTAATCCCAGCACTTTGGGAGGCCAAGTTGAGCGGATGACTTGAGGTCAGGAGTTCAAGACCAGCCTGGCCAACATGGTGAAACTCTGTGTCTACTAAAAATACAAAAATTAGCCAGGCATGATGGTTAGGTGCCTGTAATCCCAGCTACTCGGGAGGCTGAGGCAGGAGAATCACTTGAACCAAGGAGTCGGAGGTTGCAATGAGCTGAGATGGCGCCACTGCACCCCAGCCTGGGAACAGAGTAAGACTCCTTCTCAAAAAAAAAAAAAAAAAAAAAAAAAAAAAAAAAAAATGAGAAAAATTAATTAAAAAAAAGGCAATGGAAACAAAAAAAAATTAAAACAAAATTATAAAA